>WBNH01000588.1:0-75864 GCA_013401255.1 Urocolius indicus
CTCCTCTTATCTACACTAAACAGTCCCAGTTTAGCCCAGCCTTTCCTCATAAGGAAGATACTTCAAACCCCTGATCATCTCTGCAAGATCATATGGAATACAGAAATATAATATACTGAATGTCAGTAGAAAACAGCATCATTAAAGCCACTTAGTGTCTGAACCATTAACTTGAAATTATTAAATCAGATACACCTTCTCTGTGATGAGTGAATAGAGGGAAGTTTGAAAGTACCTGTCTGTCTCT
This sequence comes from Urocolius indicus, assembly GCA_013401255.1. Classification (NCBI taxonomy): domain Eukaryota; kingdom Metazoa; phylum Chordata; class Aves; order Coliiformes; family Coliidae; genus Urocolius; species Urocolius indicus. The sequence continues at coordinate 248 of WBNH01000588.1, forward strand.
AATCAAACAAAGTCTCCAGAGGTTAAAATCCTAATTTACTCACCATAAAGATGAAGGAGATAATTCTCAGCTCCCTGAACACTCTTGAAAGCTTTATACAATGTCAAACAATGAGGTTGCTAAGACTCTTCCCAGACCTTGACATTCTTTTGTTGTTTTCTCCCCCTGTTGCTTATTTTTGACTGATAAACGTAACTGCATAAAATCTAATTTCTTTCCCCTCCCCTCCAATTTTAAAGTTTTATCTATTTTTAAAAAGCTAAGTTTAAGAATTTAATTTTTTTAGCAAAATTTCTTTATCTCATTCTCCCCCAGATGATCAAACATATCTAAAGCTTCTAGCAATCAAAAGAAAACAACTTGGTTATTAGTACAAGGTAGATTCTGAAAGGTGTAACAGAGCAGTAACTGATGGGAAGGTACATACCTGCTAAAGAAAGGCCTAGCATGTCAGAGGTGACATCAATGGTGGAGGCCCGTTGCATGGTGCGGGATTTTGCACCATGGCGGGGACTGTGTTCTCTCGCTGTCATTTTGTCATGAAGAACCCTTCTTTTCCTGCTGCTTGGCTTTACGGATGTTTGTCTTACAGAGTAGCAGAGTGCAGCAGGTTGTCTCCAGTTGCTATTCCTCTAACATTACCACACTAAGCAACAAAGACAGCAAAAACATACACTAAATTTTTAGGCCCCTATCAGCTACTATGCTTTTTAACAGCAGTAAATTCACTGTCATAAAACGGTTGAAGGCAATGCCCAAGGTAGATCCAATGCACAGTAACTCAATTTACATGAACTATACATCTGTAGCACTTTTGTGCAAATTGTTGAAGACTGTACCACATGCAAGAAAGGCTCTTCTATCAGAGAATGGGGGTTGAGACTTGTTAACAGACCAGCTGCTCTTCTCCTTTGTCTAAGTTATTAAACCATCCTTAATGAATAATCCTGGTTTTCATAATCCCTGGGGAGCACAAGCAAATTTGTCAGATGTGGCCTCTGTCTACAGAGGTATGACAAGGGATAAGGACAAAGGAACAACGGGTCAACAGAAAGCAGAACAAAAGGGCAGGAAATGTCATTAGTGTCAGCACACTGTGTCATTCCAGGCTCTACTGCCATGAAAAAGGGATATTGAAAACTATAAATACAACCTACTGGGCCAGAGTAAGGTTGAAATTCTGGGATGGTGATGGAAAGAAAAAGCAAAGGGGATGTCTGCTGATCATGCTACATGGCAGCTTCTGTACTTTGTCCTTCACCCTAGACATCCGCAACAGTTGTTCTCTCCTTCATAATGTCTATAAAGTGAGATGTTAAAGCAGGAATAGAGCCTACAGAAAATTTGGTTAGGTTGTTAAATGGCTTTTTTAAATGGTTTGGGTAATAAATTTGAATGTCCCTTCCATCAGCAACGTTAGCATTGCAGTTATGGAACTTTTGTACTCGTTTTATACTATTATGAGAAACTCCATCCATTTAGGAAATGAGATTAAGAGTAAAATCTGATAAATCTGAAAGGTAGTAATACAGTGACTAATAACTTTACAGTAGCCCCTCATTCATGTTACAAAACATTTGAACCAACCTGCATAACGGAGGCATTTTTCTTCCTTTAAGGTTGAGGGACTTAACAATGGGCAAGATGCATTCTATTTAAATAAAGCACTTAGCTTTTACTTGTATTTTAAATACACATTTTAAAACTGTATGAAGGTCTCCAAAAGAATCTTCCATCTGCCTAATTTAAAGTCTCTGAATTTAACCAGTCAGCATCTCCCTCTGGAGGATTTCAAAAGAATCTCCCTCCACAGAGAGCTGAAGCATCTTCTTACTGGTTCACTGGACATCTAAAATTCAGATGCAAGTTAAGCATCTAAGACAAGTGAATTGAACTAAACCCTGACCATCTACATGAGCTAATGAATGAGATTTTAAATGAGGAGCTCATTCTAGGGAGGAAGGAATTTGGGCTGTGTCCTCAAGATGAGCCAGTTTGTTGCAACTGAGAATTAATCAGTTGCATCAGTGACTCAACTCAGGATTATACAATACAATGTCCTAAGACAATTCCAAACAGAAAAAAAAAGAGGAATTATTGAGTGGAAGAAGTAGAAATAGAGAGCTCTGCACATCCTAAACTTTGAAATTCAGTGACAGCATACTAAATATGCTTACAGATATAATTTATGACAATCAAAAATTAAAGCAGGCAGTTTTCCAATTCATATGAAATCACAGAACAGTTGAGGTTGGAAGGGATCTCTGCAGTTCATCTAGACCAATCCTCCTGCTCAAAAGCAGGATCACCTAGACTGAGCTGCTCAGGACTGTGTCCAGTTGCTTTTGTGCAAGAATGGATGTCTCTGTACAATCTGGTTGTTCCAAAGTTTGATCTCTCAGAGTTAAAGAAAAGGAAGAAAAAAATCTTTTTAAAGATATGTAAGTGGTTAAGCAGTTAGGGAACCACCAATCTTTCTTCACTAGCACTGAAAGTTCTAAGATTTGGTCAAATAAAACTTTCATCAAAATTTTTTGACAGTTTCCAAGTCTTTCCATTCTATTTTTTCCCTTCTTTCAGCAATAGGTTTTCCTTGGTTTCTTCTTTATGTAACGTGATGTTCAATAGTTTTTAAGTTCACTAAACCTAACTCCCTAATAAAACAGAACGCCTAAAAAATGTGCTTGCAGATATTTAGATAGTATGCCATAGCCTCTTCCCCCAAATTCTAAAAATATCTTATTAGAGAATAACTAACATGTTCGCACAGGTGCAAGTCTGACAACAGTTAAGTTAAAGAGTACTGTTGTTTTTTCAGCTAAAATCCCTGTAGTTGCTGACATCTTTATCAAGTTCGATCCTTGAGAAGTTTAAAGAGTTGGGTATTTGTTTTGAAGATATTTGTAGCTAAATATTACTTTAAGTTCTCAACTATTAATTTAAATTGCAAAAATAATTTCTTACCTAATTATGCATTCTTTAATTACTTACACTCATCATACTTACAAAAGGCTCTTTTCCTCATGTGTGGAGGGATTTTGCACATCACAACACCAGTTAAGTCCACATCTAAAAAATCAACAAAATAATCAGCATAAATCTTTTACACAGCATAAATCAAAACCACCAAGAAAGTACCATTGTCAGAGTAACTGTAAATTTATCTTCTGATTACTAGCTCTCACATTAAAATTTACTGAAAATAGAAGAAGAGTATGATTCTCTGCTGGATCTCACCCAGCACTAGTCATAGCAGTAGCTTATTGCCAGGCAGAGCAGGAGCACAAAGAAATAAGCTTATGTTGAAAAGAACTGACTTCAGGTTAGCATTTAATGAGTGGGTAGAATAGCTGTAAGAAACATATGTTAGCATGTTTACCAAAATACTTGGTGCTATTAAGAGAAAGGAATATATTTATGTTGAGTATGAGACAGCATTTGTTACTACATTTGCTTTTCTACAGTTAAACATTCACAATGTTGCTCTTTGGCGGAGTTATAAACACCACTGTCAGAAGAACAGATCCTGTGTCAAAACACAGAAGTTTCAAAAGATCACAGTGTAGGGCACTTTCTCCATTGTGTGAAATTCCTATGTGAGGTGGGCTTCTGTGAACACTTATCAATAAGCATATAGGAAAAGTGAACGATTTTTACATCTACTACAGGTTAACTGAAGATTCACATTTGCTAGTGGTACCATCTTATTTAAGTACATTTGCATTAATAAGATATGCCTTTTAAGACTTTACATGGGCGCCACACTACAATAAAAGAGATGGGAAAGTCCAGTCTGAGCTTTCTGTTTTAATCATCAACCCTACCAACTACCCAAGGTTGCTTAAAAACATGGGTGTGAGCCACTACTACATACGGAAAAGGTTTTAATCTCACCTAAACTGCAAAGGAGGCAGGCATCTGATCTCAACTCATTGCCCAAGTTCTCTGTACTGTCAACGGTGAGACACAGGCAGTTACAGAGCATGACTCACCATTTCCCCAGGTAGGTGGGATGAATCACCCTATGAAGATACCTCTCTCTCTCTAATTACAGAAAGAATTTAGATGACTAGCTTAGGCCTGATGCTGCAGCTGGGCAAAATGGATACCTCCCACAGCTGTGCTAGCTCAGGCAAGGATGACTTCTTTCTATTCACTGTATAGCTCAACAGATCCAAATGACAGGTGTTCTGATCACTCTCTTCAGTTACAACCATTTCAACAACTACAACATTATGATTATGTTTTTGATAAAAATCAAAGCAGGATTCCTACCAAATTAAAGGTAGCATTGACACATCAGATAGTTTCCTTAGATGGTACCTAAGACTGATACCACTCCTGCAGCCAGCAATCTCAAATACTGATGTAATTCACATCCAGGCAAACCCCATCCTGAAAATGCATGATTCATCTACACATTAATACTGTAGACAGCAGATCTTGGCAACTGGTGCAGCTTTGCATTACATTAAGTTTTGCTGCAACCCCAGTTTTCAACTATGGCTTTAACAGAAGCATTAAAGTCGTTGTTGACACCCCAATACCAGTAATGGTCATTTTTACTGTGCAGAAAAAGCTTTTCTTCAACAAGCCTTTCTTCTGTTATGTGAGTATTTCTTTGGTGTTCTAGGAGCACAAAGGCACATGGCCAGTAAAAATTATCTTCATCAGATGCCACTACTGGCCTGCTACCTTCAGTCCTGGTAGTTGGCCATTGGAAGCAAACACCACTCTGCTCACCTCTGTACAGTCTCATACCCTGTGGGCTTGCAACTTTTGGACACAGTCTCATCCTGACTGCTTGCAAGATCTCAAGCAAAACTGACGATCTTCTTAGTCCCAAAACAATCCTTTGATAATAAGCGTGTGTAACTACAAGCTGATATACTCCTTAGCCCTGCAACGGTTCTGTCAAAGTGATTTGGTCTATTCCCTTCTTAAAGGGGAAAAAAAAAATAATCTTCTACATAATTAACCTTTGAAACAAACATGTCAGGTGAGATGAAACCTTTCACCCAAACATCCACTTTTTCTGATGATCATTATGCAACTACGGAACACGATTTTTACAATTCACACATCAACAAACAGGAGAAAGAGTCTACTCTCATTATAGACAAAAGCAAAATCATTTTGAGACTGCACTTTCTACCGCCATAGTGGTCTGGGCTTACGGCATTTTAATGGGTAAAGAGGCATGCCAAAGCAGAAAATACAACAGCAGTGGAAGGCTAAATCATCACAGAATCATAGATGTTTCTGATATAAATAAATGAAAAGAATAATAGAGAAAGGGAGAATGTGACAGCTTCTTTAATGCATTAAAATCAAAAGGGGATGCAATCCTACTAAAAGTTCACCCTCATCTCCAAGACAGAGTGAAAAATTAATTGTGGATGACTTACTGATCTACAACTAGTTTTACTTCTCTCTGGACTGTAAGGTCCACTCTCTGAACCTTACAAATTAGGGTTCTTGTTCCTGAACAATCGGGTTTGAAACATCAAGAGGCCTCTTTCATCCTACTGCATTCTTCAGATAACATTTTAGTTAAAAGTTTCTCTGACTGAAAATGTTTTAGAAACACACAAAAAAGTAGAAATGAATACTGCTTGAAACACTATTCTGGATCTGTGACACAACTAGGCTTCTAACATCCCACTACCTGTATTGTTATGGACAAAATAATCATAGAATCATAATGGAAAAGATGAAATGTCAGACTACAGTAAGTTATCAATGTGTTGCCTTCTATCACAGAATCTTAAGGGCTGGAAAGGACCTTGAAAGATCATCAAGTTCAAACTCCCTTGCCAGAGCAGGAACACCTAGAGTAGGTCACACAGGAACTCATGCAGGTGGGTTTTGAATGTCCCAGAGGAGACCCAACAACCCATCTGGGCAGACTGTTCCAGTACTCCATCACCCTCACAGTGAATAAGCTTTTCCTTATATTTCTTTGGAATCTCTTCCAGCTTGTACCCATTGCCTCTTGTCCTATCATTGGACATCACTGAGAAGAGCCTGGCTCCATCCTCCTGACACCCGCCCTTTACGTATTTGTAAACGTTAAGGAGATCACTCCTCAGTCCCCTCCAAGCAAAAGAGCCCCAGCTCCCTCAGCCTTTCATCATAAGGGAGATGCTCTACTCCCTCAGTCATGTTGGTGGCCCTGCGCTGAACTCTCTCCAGCAGCTCCCTGGCCTTCTTGAGCTGAGGGGCCCAGATCTGGAAACAATATTCCAGATGTGGTCTCACGAGGCAAGAGTAGAGGGGGAGCATAATCTCTCTCGACCTACTGTCCACAGCCCTTCTAATGCACTCCAGGATGTCACTGGCCTTCTTGGCCACGAGGGCATATTGCTGGCTCATGCTTATCCTGTTGTCCACCATGACCCCCAGGTCCTTTTCCCCTACACTACTCTCAGTTCATTCCCCAGCCTGCACTGGTACATGGGGTTATTCTTTCCCAGATACAGACTCTACACTTGCCCTTGTTGAACTTCATTAGATTTTTCCCTGCCCAACTCTCCAGCCTGTCCAGGCCTCAGTGAATGGCAGCACAGCCTTCTGGTGTGTCAGTCACTCCCCTCTGTTTAGTATCATCAGCAAACTTGCTGACAATGCTCTCTGTTCCCTCATCAAGGTCATTAATGAATATATTGAATATATCATGACTATTCTGTGTAAGAGAGCTACCTTTAGTATAACTAACATACAGACTCCAACCATAAAAAATATTGGTTGTGGATAAGCGAGCAATGAGCCTTCGTGACCAAGAAGGCCAATGGCATCCTGGGATGCATCAAGAAGAGGATGGCCAGCAGGTCAAGGGAGTCCTGTGTCCAGCTGGGCTCCTCAGCTCAAGAGGGACAGAGAACTTCTGGAGAGAGTCCAGCGCAAGGACACCAAGATGATCAGGGGACTGGAACGCTTTTCATACGAGGAAAGGCTGTGGGAACTGGGGCTGTTTAGTCTGGAGAAGAGGAGACTGAGGGGAGACCTTATTAACATTTACAAATATCTAAATGGTGGGTGTCAGGAGGTTGGGGCATCTCTTTTTCCTATGGTAGCTAGCAACAGGACAAGGGGTAATAGGATAAAGCTGCAACACAAAAAGTTCCACTTAAATATAAGTAAAAGCTATTTCACTGTTCAGGTGATGGAGCCCTGGCACAGGCTGCCCACAGTGGTTGTGGAGTCTCCTTCCTTGGAGGTCTTCAAGACCTGCCTGGACATGTTCCCATGCCACCTGATCTAGGTGAACCTGCTTCTGCAGGGGAGTTGGACTTGATGATCTCTAGAGGTCCTTTCCAACCCTACCATTCTACGATTCTATGATTTGCAACACTTGAAGACTAATCTTCCAGCAATTCCAGCATCCCATCTCCAACAGCTGTTTCCAAGAAGATGCAAGGAACTTTATTAACCATGCTTCAGGGTCTGAGGTCAAGACATGGATCAATCCTATCACCCATGGCTGCAGAAGCAGCCCAGGAGCAGAACAGTAGCTCAAAGGACAGCAGCTTCTAGTGCAAGTATGCTGAGACCAACACTGATTAAGAATTTGTTTTTTGTTTTTTTTTTTAAACAGTCTCACAAGCACTTTGCTCTTCTGTCTCACCTAATATCTCACCTTAAATTTCCTATGACTTACACAGATCACACCAGGAAAAGTCAGGGCCATGAGCTTGACATCTTGAGTTAGAATCTTCCTTTTGACTAAACTCATGGAGGAGGCAACAAAGACTGTAGATCTATGAACCGATAACAGAGTTTTTGTCTACTCAATCTGTGATGTAGGACATCTCCCTTAGCATGCCCCTTGTGAAAGCAAAAGAAAGCAAATGGTGCCAATATCCAACATGGACCTTTGCCTTCCACTGAAATTACTTCCCCACCAAAAACATACTCAGCATGTACTAGCCTGTCAGCTCCACCAAGAGGCTGTATTTCCCCCTCTTCATCTACTCCTTATGCCTAGGTTCCCATCACAAGCTGGTTCAATCTTGACTAGAAAGGATAAACAAATAACTTTGGCCTGAAAAGTCTTACCACTATTCAAAGCCTCCTGAGAATTCAGAGCAAGTGAGTAACCTTAGCAAGAAGAGGGAAAAGTTGTACACACACACACACACAAAAAAAAGAAACTTCTGCAAGATACAAAGAATGTATTTTTGTAGTGTGGAAATGTCCAAATGCAACCTTTCTGTGATATTTAGATTAAAGGTCATTTCAACAGAAAGCAGCTTTCTTTCTCTCTGCTTTCACATCCACCCTCTCCTACTTACTTAGAGACAAATCTGTAAGTCACAAACTTTCTCCTTGATCCTCCCCCACTATGAACTTCAACAAACTCAATTAATCTAAAAACCTAATTTTATCTCTTTATTTGAGTACTTTTAATTGAAAACAGCAATTTAGGCCATTTAGTTCTTTGTGCAAATTAAGATTATTTGTCTGTATTCACAGCTGAAATATAGTTTGCATTCTTCTTAAGTTACTGCGATATTGTTTGAATTTCACTTGTCATCACAACACTTCTATTTCTTCATTACTCCTTCTATGAGCACAAAAATATGTACACCCACAGGTGGAAGCAAGCATTCGCAACACATGCAACACACGTTTGCTAACTAAAAAGGAAAAAGCACAGCTCTGTTACACTTTGCAGAACAGCTTTTATCAAGTTGCATACAGCACAATACCATGGAAAAGGGATCAGTCTTGCTACAGAGTACCCTTTCAGCCTCCTTCATTGTTTTACCAACAGAAACAGCTTACAAATGGTCTTTACCTTCCTTTTCACAAAAAATAGTGCTGGGTATATGGTGAACTTTCTTGTGCATGAGATGACTTCTCTCCTCATAGACTTATACAGACATGGAAAAGTCCATGAGAACAGGGGACATATTTTTTTGTTGGGAAGCTTGGACTAGAAACATATTTCTGAATCTGGTGGTCCTTTGGGCACTCTCCTAAAGCCTTCCTCTTCTAAAGCAATCTTCATAATAACCATAATGCAGAAACAGTATTGCTCCAACTAGAGAAAACTAAGAGCTTAACTCACTCTCTGAGCTCCTCTTGCTGCGTGAAAATGTAGGGTAGGAGAAGAAAGGTAGAAAAAAACCCCATAAAATCCCCCAATATTTTATGATCTGAAATAGAGATGAACCAGACACATCTCAACAGTTGTTAAAGATTTCATACTGCTGTTGATTACAGATGGATGGCAGTAAATACCCTCCAAGACACAGGCAAAGAGAAAGGGGGACCACAGAGATACAAAGGGATTAAAGCACTGAAATAAGATCTGTAATCAGAAGTTTTGGTCAAGCTTGGATTACAACAAAAAATCTAAGGAACTATCTGATCTATCTGCCTACAATATTCATCCACTTCCCAGATGAATTAAAGCTACTGTATTCCAGTCAAAACAACCCAGGAATCATATCACAGGCTACTGTTAGCACTGTCCTTTGCATTCAGTGAGATCTCGTCTTCCCTGCCCTTCACAAAACAGTTATAGCAGCTGCATTCTGCTCAACACAAAGGAGAAGAAGTGGGAAATGAAGTGTGAGGGTCTGAAATAATTTTTCCAAGCTTTTCAGCTGTAGGTAAAGAATTGCTGCAGATGCCTTTCTTTCAGTAGACAAAGCCACAATTTAATTTCCCAGCAATTCCAGAAATCATTCAAAAGTAATTTTTCACAGGTCTCAGAGTGTCACCATCTGCCCATTGCAGGTCACAAGGAAGGATACTACTGACACTCTTCAGAAAAAAACAAGTGAAGATGGTAATTTCAGAGAAAACAACATTTCTATACTTCAGTGACATCAACAGTTTCATTTTAGTGACTGTGCTGATGAGAATTATCAGTAGTAGACAGTAGGTCTAGAATTTAGGTAAGAAAAAAATAAATAGGATGATGGAAGCAACAGTCAGTGAAACAGCTCACAGAAAGCTATAATTGTACCAGGAACATAATTAACTTTGCTGACCAATTGATATGCTTACGTTTTTTAACATGGAGTAAGTTACATAGAACCTGGATTTTAATTTCACCCCATTTGCAAGAAAGCAAAAGTCCACGTCAAGTATAAACTGAACTGATGCTAATAGGACTTGACAATATTATTTACTAAATGGATTCTTAACTTGTAGCAGATCTACTGAAACACAGCTGTGTGGGAAAGATTGCATGTGTTGACAGATGTGGGTCATTTAAAATATAGTGTAAAAATATTTGGAATATATTGAAACTTGACATATTTGACTGATGAATTTAAAAGGCCTAAACCAGTAGCACAAAACTGGAATAAATAAAATATGTGACCTACAAAAAAAGCGCATCATAAGCTGCGTGGATGTCTTTCACGTGACCTCACAAGAGGAAATCAGACCAAATATCACTGAAATACTTCTACAAATTTGATTATAAATTGTTCTCTGATGTAAGATCAGCAGCTTTCTATTAGAATGTACCATTTCAACAATTGTCCCCTGCTTGCAAAAACTGCTCTGAGGTTTTACCAGCTTTGATTATCAGCCTTACCAAAATACTATATTCTTTGTTGAGGTGTGATTGAACAAACACACTGTTACAGAAAATTGGAGTCTTGTAGCAGATACAAAGAAAATACGACGACTAAGTTTGGAAAGAGTAACTAACTAAAGATATTTCTACTACTCTGATTGGTTTAATGTGTAAAATGAGCACGCATATGAACACTTGTGGACAGATAAAAATGTTGTGGCTATTTATATAGAAGGTTTATGTCTCCTCTCCCCATATATTGCAGATTAAAGCTGTCTGTTCAGACAGAGAAGGTAGCAAGCACTGGAGTAGCTGCAGAAGGCATTGCGCAACACTTGTTCTGCTATACCAGCATGCTTTTCTTTCACTCTTATCTACTAACGGACCAAATGTAATGTAATGAACATTTCAGTCTAAAATTCAAAGAAAACTTAAGACTCCTATACGGTAGGGCCATGGATTTCTGGAGTTTAGTGCTTCTAAAAACATTTTTCAAATAACTGTAACCACAATCTACTGGTTTGTTTTCAGCAGCTAGTACTGATCAAGCTTTAGAACTGACATTGTCTAGTGGACTACTTTAAAAGTTATTTAAAAGAATAACAACTGCAGCAGGGATGGTAACAACAGAAAGACAGAAATGCTATGCAAGGATAAAGGGCATATATTAGTGCTGAGTTCCTTACACTCAGTGCCCAAAAATATGAGCTTAAATGTCAGACTTTTGTCAATTTGCCAAGCATTAACATGCCTTACAAAACTGCTGTGTTACTACAGGACAAGTTTATCCAAATCTCACTTTTTTTAAAAGTTAATTTCGTATGGATACAGAAAAGCCTGAAAACATGAAGGATGCATCCCAAATTACTTTCTTAAATTTCATGACTAACTCACTCTCACGACTCATATATTTGACTCTAAATTTTTGCATGCTGAAGGCAAACAACAGTGACACCCGCTCCTCCTGCTAACTCCTGGTGCCTCCCACCACACCTTATCTGAAATTCATAAGCCTGTTGCCTACCTCACTAGTCAAATCTCTAAGGCAAGGCAGCGGAGATGATGTTTTTGCCCACTGCTACCTGTCTTGCTCTACTGGCCCAGATGAGAACAAGCATCTGCATTTCAGCCGCACAAGTTTATAGTCCACTGTCTCCTCAAAGTCACTTTCAGCAACAGGTCAAACTGTTGAACTACATCTTAGGATGGGCACAGGTTCCTACATCCATTGTCTCTGCTAGAGACGCAGTATCTTCTAGTAAAAGGGTGAGACCAAAAAGCTGCATATAAAGACTGGGTCAGTGACAAAGATTCATCAAACCCAGAGCCCTCTCTGAGAGGAGGGAGTGGTAAAGAATGAGATAAACAGTGTAATGAGCAAGACCAATATTTTGTGAGGCATCACTAGCTTTGTATTCCCAGTCTGACCAGCACCATAGGAACTTTCTGAGCTGGTCATCACACCCCGACCTCCCTATTTAACCATTGCTAGTAACACAACAGCTACTATGTTACCAGAATTTACCTTTGGCCTTTGTATCACTATTACCCTGTAGTAGCGTTTTGCTATGCATAAACCCTGTAGGAGGGCTTGCTAACTCTTGAGGACTTTTGGCTTTTCAGGCTTGCTTTGTCTGAAGACTTTTTGACCTGCCTGCAGCTTTGTTACAGCCTGACATTAAACTTGTTTCAGTTGCGACAACAATTTTTCCAAATGCCCAGAGGTCTTGAGAAGTAGAGACACAGGATGGAGAGGAGTACAAGCATAGGATAAAAAGAGAATAAGGTACAGAGTTGACACTTGGAGGCACTGTAGCTATAGACAGCTCAGCCATGGTTACTTAAGAACTGCAGACTTGAGACTGGACATAAAAGAATAAAGAAATAGTATCTAACACATATATAAAGTATATATAGTAAATTTTAATGTAACATGGAGCTGCAGCCCAATGAAGAAAGAATCAAGTTTAAAAGCTTGTTAGCAAAGCTAAGAATGACCCTAAGTGAATCCCAGAATCAAGATGAAGAAACTATCAACACGAACATTATATCCTTCCTGTCAGCATCTGAAGTCCTTTAGATGCTGACAACTGCTGTAATAGCTCCTCATCTTACCACCAGAATGACTGAGGAGCAGGCCAAGCGTGAGCATTAGAGCAGGATAAAGAGGAAGACAATTTATGTGGTAAACAATTTTACTTGTACCGTTATTTATTAAGACTTTATAGGAGCATTCTTCCTTTCCTGTAATTAGATTTGAACAAGTACAGATTTTTGGATTAGACTGCAAAGACTTTAACAACAAGTTCTTGCCTTTAGATACACGTATTTCATCTTCACTTATAAAAACAGACTTTGAGTGTAATGGCACAGCCATGGAATTCAGTTCAATTCTTCACTGTTCACCAGCAGATGTTGTTGTCATCCACTGTTAGATATATTTTTGAACAGTTAGAAGCACTAATTTTACTGTTTCCAACTAATTAAGGTCATGCAGATCTTATCTCTACAGTTTAATTTAGAAAGTTTTTATAGACTAAAGATGCAAGAATGAGAGCCAGACATAACATTTTCAGGACAGTTAGTGGTCATTGGGATTACATCTATGGTTCAAGCACAACATATTTGCTTCCACCGAAAACAAAATGTTCATCTGCCCACAGTGATATCACTGTGAATCACAAGACATCAGTGTAATGCATCTTTGTCAAATAATTATTTTAAAACAGTAAATATAATAAGATAAACTTTTTAACTGTTTGAAGTGAAACAAGCTAGAACTACAACAAAATTTAATGGGACACTATTGAACTAATATCAGCAGATTTCGATCTTTTCTTATTTGAAAACTCCCTGAACTGTACTCTTTGGTACAAGCTAATTTAAGGCTACTGATCACAGACTTGCTTTCCTCAGTTGCTTCCCACCAACTTATTTGCATAGTTCATGGACAATTTTAAACCATCGACTTAAACATTAAAAGAACTAAACAGCTATGATTCTCAAGACCCTTTTTATTTTTTTAAATAATTTTACATTGTTTCCATCTGCTGAGACCTACACAAATTATTCACTGAATTTTCTAAATTTTTCCTTGTTTGGTCTCAATTTAGAAGCAAATTTGTATTCAGAAAGTGTGAGATAAAGTCTTTCTGGGCATTTTCCAGTTCTGAAAAGTGAAAGTCTAATAATAACTTCTTTATCTAATTAAGAAAAAAAAAAGAGGAAATTAATCTTTTTTAACAAAAAAAATAAAAATAAACTAACACAAACTTTACACAGCACATAGTTCTCTATGAAGCATTAACTTACAAAAAAACCCCAAATATGTACTTTGCTAATCTCAATAAAAGTGAGTTAAAGAAAAATCAGAATCTGGCATTACCTATGGGGAATTAAGCCAGAAACCACTGGTTGAAATGCAAGAGGCTAGCACTCAGTTCAAGCCCTGCCAATCTTTTACTACTGAAGCAACAACAAATCCGTATGAAAATTCAGGCTACTGAAGGATGATGCAGAAACAACAGTATTAGTGTGCATTCAACAAGCACTTTGTAATGCTTCCATTCTGAACAGCTCTATGCTAATATAGACTCAGCCTTTTGGGAGAACTCCACGCGCAATGGACTACCAAACTCCATCCACATCTTGACTATTAAATTATCCATCTGCTGAACAACCTCAAGTATGCAGCCTCGGTTCACGACAAAAACTGTGAAAGACATAGAAAACCCACAAAAATTCTCTACATTTTTGCTGTAGTACTACAAGTTTTTATATGGCCTAAGCCCCACAGGTAGTTTAGCGAACTTAAATGATTGATACTGTAAACTGCAAACTTACAAGGATGGGTATTTTCAGAGATCCTGAAGGAGTGATAAGGTCTAGAAGTTTGACTGTACAGTTAGGTAGTAGCTGCAAAAGTTCATGTATTTATTAACATTTGTGTTTCTAAAATATGACCACTACTCAAATGGCCATTTTGCTAGCAGTTAAACTGTCATAAAAGAAAATACTATGAAACTGCAGCTATATTTACCTTTTACAACTTTAGATAAAATTACATTGCCTAGGAGTGGACAAAGGTGGCATCCAAATTAGTAGTGTTAACACGTTTTGTTTTCTTCACCGGTGACAACTCCATGTCACTCCTGTGTAAGTGAGAACAGAGTTTGCAAATAATTATCCAAATGGATTTTCCTAACATGAACTGTCATATCATAAAAAGACTCTTTAACCTGCCAAGATTACAAATCAGACTGCAAGAGTCAATATTGAAAAAAATATACTATGCAATTCTCCTCTCTTCTGGGAAAGCATGTGGTAATTGCTGTTTTTCAGGTACCTTTACAACCACAAACTCTTCAGCTCTCATCTTCAGGTCTGCTTTTTTGATCGTTAATATGGAATCTGACCTCAGTACAGAAGATATCTTAATCCTTTTGTACTATGTAATTTCAAAGCTAAAACATTAAGTTACAACATGTTAGTGCTGTCTTTGTAATGACAGATACAGCTGGCCATAGAAGACATCTTTCCCAGTCTCCGAGACTCCTAATTCAGCATACTGGTTTTGTCTAGTCTAATGAAAGATGTTTTGTAATAGATGCCAAATACCCATTGGTGCTCCTGGGGAAGGGAAAAAAGGAACAGATTTTAAACAAGACCCAGAAAAGCAGCTCCAGATGACTGGAGTTACACCGGGAAATTTCAAGCTGCTTTTACTTTAAGACTTGAATAAAAATCATGAGAAGTTTTCTGTCTGCTCTTGCCTTGTCCCTTCACCACATAGCAAGACATCCAGCCTCTCAACTACAGATAATCTTATCAACAAGTACACTCCTCCACAGAGATGAATAAGTATCAACAAATATATAGGGTAAAATACAGTCACTTAAGACCACTCATATCCAATGCTCTGGGCATCTGTTTTGTCTCTGGGGATCCAAAATCACTGCTTCTCAAGTTACTTTTGCTCTCAGCTCTGCCTTCTTGAAAAAGAACTTTTTTTTTTACATTCTTCCTCTTTCTGCACCAAATACTATCTGAAGGCATTGCTCTCCCAACTTTCCTTCTCAAAGAAATAAAAGACTGTGTGGCAGGGTTATTTGACTTGATAACTATTACTTAATCCAACAAAGAAAATGGCTTAACACATACAACCCATTGTTTGTTTGAGGATAAAATGCACCAACAGGCACCACACACAAGACAAAGCTGATTTGTCATGCTTATGAATCTAAAATAGAAAAGGCTCTTCTTCCTATAATAGTAAATGGGTTTTTAATGCTAATTCATAGAGAAGTATCAGGGAAATAAACCAAAAAATATTATTTGTAACTCATAAACTAAATGCTACCCTTCAAACTATTACTAAGTGCTACATATGTCTGAACTTTTTTTCAGAATTGCCATTTCAGTATACTTTTAAAGAACTCATCCTTGAACTAGGGAAAGAAGTCATTTGTGGGAGAAGCATCAGTTGATCTAGAATATTTTGTATTACATCCTATTTTATTGTTCAAGAGATTAAAAATCCCCCAAGACTAATTTATCCTTTTACTTGGGTATGAACTATGAACTATAAGACAATTTTTTTTTCCACTAATGATGAAAATGAGAATCATTTGTATTGACAAATAACTGCAATTCTATGTCAAGCTTAAATCTTCATAGAATGGCATAGAATGGCTCTTCTGCTAAAACATACCAAAAAAAAAAAAAAAAATCACAAAATGCATCCATAGAACCAAATGAAACTATTTTTATACACACACACATAATTAGAATGCAAGAAACTCCTCTCACAGTAACAGTGGATAGAAGGAGGATTACATTAAAAATTGGATTTTGCTGCAGAATATGGTATCGAGTCAAACAGAACAGAGTCTGATTGTTTACCATCTTTTCTCTATTTTCATTGCCAACAGATTATTACCATGGTATTCCAACGACTAATTTGACATGCTTTCAACTTGGTTTTTACCAGTCTTCTTTCCTAATGCTGTTACTTTATTTCTGTAAGGAAGATGTTAATTTCTTTCCTTTCCTAAAGGTTATCCATTTTCTTCACAGTAAAATTATAGAGTTCCTGTATTAACCTGGGCTCATGCATTAAAACAAACAGAATACAGGAGATGACTGTTACTTTAACGGTGTTGAAAACATTTCAGGAGTGTTTTTTTTAGTTGCTACAGCTAGAGTTTCCTATTTAAAAAAGGAAAATCAACAAAATATAGCTCATGGTGGCTGCTTTCGCTTCTACTATACATAAAAATTACAGTTGTTGCCTTGGTTCAAAGAGGTTTAGCTTCAAAAGTCAACAAATGTTCAGTCTGGATAAGACTGAGGGTGGATCTCATTAATACTTAAAAATATCTGAAAGGTGTATGTCAAGAGGGTGGGGCAATACCTCTTCCTCTAGTGTCCAGTGAAAGGAGCAGGGGTAACGGACAAAAGCTGGAACACGAGAAGTTTCACTAAAAAACCTCTTTACTGTAAGGGTGAGGGAGCATTGCCACAGGCTGCCCAGGGAGGGTGTGGAGTCTCCTTCTCTGAAGATTTTCAAAACCGACCTGAACACATTACTATGTGACCTGATCTAGGCAAACCTGCTTTAGCAGAGGAGTTGGACTAGATGATATCCAGAGGTCCCTTCCAATCCCTACCATTCTGTGATTCTGTTATCTAGTGCTAACAGTCATCACTGAAGACTAAGATATTTGTCTATATTAATGAGCATATTCATTAAATAAAGTCTGGCTTCCTTATTGGATGGAATTAACAAAGGTAAGAGGGCCAGCTGAATAACAACAAAAAAAAAAGCCACAAACTCAACATCTCAAGGTGGAGATTACCAAGTTTATGGAATGAAGCTACCAACCAAAATGATGGAAATCCCACTTTCCAAGATGTTTCCAGGACACTACACCAACCCTGTAGGTTTACACAGCTGGAGTTTTTTCCATACAACCATTCTTCTCTACACCTCCACTTTGAATGTTGGCGAGTATTTGGCAGCTGCCTACAATAGCTCAAAAAATCCCCTTACAACAAATCACAGTAAATTTGCCCAAAGGAACATTGCAAACATGAACCACAGTAAAAATGCATCTTTTCAGAAATACCAGATTCATTTTCAAATGTCCTACCAAAAATATCTTGGTATTAACAGCTGAGCTGCAGTTTTAAATTGTTTTCTTTGTTTGCTCATGTTAACATAGGCAAAACATCAACAAAAAAGTACAATTTCAGACAGCTATTTTTTTAAATGCTTTCAGTGAGAAACCCCACAAAACAAGGGCCTGAGCCATAACAGATCTTTTAGACTACATCTTCTTGGTATTTCTAGGGTTCAAATCTAGCAGAAGCCACACTAAGATTTTTTTTATTAATATGGAAATTACAGAACAATCTTGAACACAAATATTCCCAAATGGATATATTTTTGTTACAAAGCAAAATTAGCATAAACACATTTGAAGAACAAATTAATTTTCTTTCTATCAAGCTTGCCTACAAACCCCTGAAACACTTTGGCACATTTTATTTTTAGTTTTTATAGCATAAAATCTATCCAAAATGAAAACATACCATTAAAAGTATAATGACAGAAAGATCCAAGTAAGTTGAAACAACCTTCTCTCTTGTACTGCGTACAGTTCTTCAAAGATACAATTCACACAGACCCTATTTAATTGTACAAAAAAATTAATCTTTTATTACTGTTTAAGAATCTGCATGAACAAGCCACAAAGATAGGATTCACCTTGACTAAAGACCATGCTATGAAAAAGTTAAGCAAGAGGTATACTCTTTGTATTGAATTCACTTCACTGAACTGTACTGAAGTTAAACAAAACAGGCAACTAGTCAGAACTAAGTAGAGATGGACAGGAGCCTTCAAAAGGTATTTTTTCCTGACTTTCAAACAGCTATTTTAAGAGATTATGAAACAAGATTAAATTTGCAATCCAAAATCTCAAGATTAATAATGATCTACAACAGTTCTTGGGCAGACCGGGGAATTATTCCAAACCTAACAGTACTCTTGTCTGTATCTTCATTTCTGCGTATTTCATCAGTGTCCACATATACCATCCCCATCCATGCTCTCCCCAGGAGTTATGATAGGAAGGAAAGGTTTGCTAGGAACCCTTCTATTTCATTTTCTTCCTCAAGAGGAGTGTGAGACACCTTTTTCCTGAAACTGAGAGGTAGAAGTCTCTCTGATAATCTTTTCTCCTTCAGAAACCTCTTCATGTTTTTCCTAAAAGTCACAGCTATGCAGATGTCAGATGCTCCAAGTGTTGTCTCTCAGGAAGAGCCTCAGGCAGATTTTCAAATTAAAACCTCAATTTACTAGCCTGAGAAATATGACTTGATACTAAATAAAGTCCAAAATACAGGAAAAATAGCCAAACCTAAACTAGGACAGATTCTAAACCCAAAGGAGTTGACCATTACTCCAATAAACCTGAAAAAAGCACTCACGCATTTTCACTCTTATCTTCTCAGTCCTCCCTCCTTGTCATCCGTCCTCTTGGAGTATCATTCAAAGCACTGTCTTTTCCAACAGAACACTCCCCCTCCAAACTATTGACAATTCAGCCCATAAACAGTGTTTTTTCTTTATTGTGGCATTTTTCCAAGTAAGGACTGTGAGATCATCACACAACTGTTTTTATCACAGAACAATAACAACTTAGTACCACTATGTAACGATTAATTAGGAAGCAGGAAAAAAAGAAAAGCCATATTATTTTCTCCTTATATTCTTCTAGGCACTCAGAAACACAGGCTAAATGCTTAATAAACAAATAACTAGAGAACTAAACATAGAATTACCAGGAGTATATTAAAAAGGTGGCATATTCTTCCTGTTACTTTACAGATAATTCTGCTAAAGAATGACCTGATCGATGGATGTCTTAATAGCTGATAAAGCCATTTAGAGGAACTCAGGATTTGCAACAGAGCAGAAAACACATTATCCACCCTTGCTAAAATAATTCAGTTTTTTTTCAAACCTGATGTTGGAACAAAACATCTAAACAAAACACAGTTCTTCACCTACAGTTACAAGTTTAAGCATCTGTCAAACTAAAGAGATATCTGGGGCAAGGGCTGCCACTAGTTGTAAGTAATGCACCTGTCATTTGCCACTACAGGCACATTAGGGATCTTCAACCACAATTTTCACTTCAGAGAAAGCTTTTCTCTCGCTGGCCATGAGTTTGCTACCCAGCAGTCTGCTTCTAATCACATCTTTGTCATAGGCTAAACTTAACACACCTTTGTCCAGCCCTACAAATTACTTGATGTCTGGCTCATCACACATCTTTCTCAATGCAGTGCAGGGAAGCACTACAGTAGACGCACTACAGTACTACAGCACTACAGTAGCAATACAGTAGACGGCAAGTATCACACTGTATAGGAAAGCACAAAGCACAAACTGCCAAGCATCCTAAGCCCAGAGAATTCAAGCAATCATTGCCCTTCGTAAATCTTTAAGCTCTTCCTTAAATATACAC
Organism: Urocolius indicus; assembly: GCA_013401255.1. Lineage (NCBI taxonomy): Eukaryota > Metazoa > Chordata > Aves > Coliiformes > Coliidae > Urocolius > Urocolius indicus. The sequence continues at coordinate 20,324 of WBNH01000588.1, forward strand.
CAAGCATTCTCTTCCTGACTGCCGCCATATACTGTGGGATTATCACTATGCATTTCCATGTTGTTTAAATATTTTATCCATATGCTAGGTATACACACAAACTCTAATCCCTAAGGGGCATCATATATTCAGTTCATGTCACCTGTAAACCATACATATCAACATTTCTGTTTCTGCATCATAATCTTCCTACAGTACCACACTGTTACACATTGACTTTCCACTGATGGACTAGAGATCCTGCTTGTTAGCTGTCACCTAGCTGATACCATCCACGTTCCAAAGCTCCCCAGGACTCCAGCAGCATAGCTGCAGCAATTTCATTCCCCATTTTGCTAGTCTTCCTGACATAGCTGTTTCAGACTTCTAACACCATTCCATTGATCATCCCTGCACCTTTCTCTGCATCCGTTAGTAAGCTGAAGTTTCTCGGATGCTGCAAGAAGTGTTGCACGCTTACGCCAGATCAAGTCCCAGCCCAGATGCACCCAGCTGAGCTGTCCTGCTTCAACTGAAAACACCCTCCTGACACTCCCCCGGATCCCATCCGTCCCTTTCATGATGGTGTCAAATTGAGAGACTAGAGACAAACTTGAACCCACATACCCTCACACAGGCCTTCTTCAAATTGCTGAATGCCCTGTTCATAGGAAAAGTTGCCATACTTCCTAAGCTGAAGCTGTAGCACCATCCAATTTCAGGCATTCAGCATAGATGCCAGTCAGATGCCTAGGCTCTGTTAATAGTCAAGAGAAAAAGGCAGGAGTTGGGTGCCTAATTAAAAACCTGCCTCTTCCCACTGATTATGTAAGAGCTTAGACTGCTAATTCTGACATCAAGGTTAAACTCAATAAGTGAATTCCTGTCAGTCTGTGGCTTGACACTGCTGTGTTTATTTATCTCCCTTTAGTATTACCTACTTGTACAATTAATTATGTAGTCATTCCATCTAAGTCTGTGTACTGGAAATTAATGTCCTCTCATCATCTGAGTTTCCACAACCTGCTTTCAATACATGACAAAAAGCTCAACTCCCTCTGCCCCCTAAAAAAGGTAAAAAAATCACCTCAACTAAACAAGTCAACTCCCAAAGAGTAATTAATCTCAGATATAGCTACCTCATGTCACCTCCCCTTATGCCATTTCTTTGTGAGATTTTACAGTTCTTACACCAACCTAATCCTCTCCACCTTGAATTTTGATGCAGCACCGTATTAAATGGTTCAGTAGGATCCAGAGAGACTAGATCTAGCACATTTTTTCTTTTTCTAGAAAACCTACTTATTAAAAAGAGATATTAGGTCAGGCTGACATGACCTACCTTAGCAAAATAAATCATGTTTTATCCTCTTTCCACTGAACTCCTATGTCTTTAATTATTCATTCCTTCAAAACATTTCCTAAGGTTATTAAGGTCAAATTAACAAGCCTGAAGTTGCCCAGATAACTTTTTACATTTCCTTAGAGATATGTATCCCATTCAGTAGTATCAAGTAATAACAATCCACTAAAAAATCTTAGTAACAGATTGTAATTACACATTTAACAGATTGCAATTACACATTTAGAAGAGGTACTTTTAAGAAATTACCAATTTGGGAATTTCCCAATACAGCAACTTAAAAAGTCAACCTGACAGCCATAAAGTCTGATTGCATGTATACTGAGAGATGCAAAAACTGGATCCTTCTTCTGAAATTACAAAAAAGCTATGTGAAATGATGAGTAAAATACCTAAGACTTCCTAAAGGCTTCTTAGACTCCCAAATCACAAGATGTACAGCAACATATAGCTCGGACCCTTGTTTAACTAGATATGGGAAATCCCAGTGCAAACCCAAAAAGCTTCTTGCATCTTTTAAATAATCCTCTTTCAGAGCTGTGCATCACAAACTGTTGAATATGTTCATGTAGACTTTCTGATTCATTGGTTTTCTCAAGGCATACTACAGCTGGAGAAGTTTCTGTGCCTGGACATGATTTTCGTGATATAATCTGAAGGCTTTTTAAAAGGATAAATACACTATGCAGTTCAAGAAAACTTTTCAATAGTATGCATGAACCTTTTTTCTTCCTTTTTTCCTTTCCTTTTTGTTTTATCATTTTCATAACTTTATCAGTTTGCCATACATGTGCAAAAAAAAAAAAAAAAAAAAAAAGAAATTAAAAGCATGTGAAGTATTCCCTTAGTCTGCAATGGTAAGCTTTTTTTTTTTACCCAAATTGTCATTCCTATGCCTTGAGCTGAAAGCAATCATCTTGTTAAAAGGTGATACTTGTGTATGTTGCCCACTATGACAAATACACCTGAATTTTAAGACACTTATTGATTCCTTCTTCAAACAGTAAAAGCGTGATTTGTGCATCCTTGTATTTCAGAAGTACGTTTGTAGCAATCTGTACCTGTCACACAATGTTCTAAACAGGCAGCCTTCTGAATATCACGGTTAAAAAATGCTACTTGGACTCTTCCTAGATTAACACTTACAGGGCATCTCAATAAACTCTAGTTCAGCAAAACAACTCAGCTCAGGGACAGCACACGAGCACATGCATAACTATAAGCTTCAGTCCTACTGAAATAAGCAGAAAAGCTAACATTTCTCCTGATGTAGACTTTAAGACTGATCTGTGTTTCTGCGAGACCTCAAATCACTGAGAACTGTTTCTGACTTCACCAAAGGCTGCAGGTGCTCGGGTTCTACAAAGGACTTTTACAGAGAAGTCCAAGTTCTCATTAAAGGTAAGCAGTTGAAAATTTAACCTCAAGTATTTAAAGCTCATCTTCCCTGCCCTCCATAAAGTTATGAAAAATCATGCACTAAAGCTAAAAATAACTCTAAGCCTTTTCTGCTATTTATACTGTTGAGACTGGCATGGCAGCCATGCCCCAGTCTCGGGCATAGTGCTGCTTTTGTATTCCACCTCGCCTTGAAAATCATACAGAGAGCTGGCAACTGTTTGTACTGCAGCATCTAGACTTCTTGATATATGAAGCTCTGGACTTGAGAAAGCTTCCTATCATATCTTCCTAGCTATACTGGAAGTAGGAAATGATCCATATGCAAAAGTTCCCATGAATTAAAGTTGTATGGTAGGCACCTATTTTTTAAGGATGGTTTATATCTTTCGGATTAGGTGTTAATCCTCTCATAATGTTTTAGTGAAATTCTTGAACTTGTCATAAAGATTCTGCAGTGGTTCATCTATGTATCCCCGAAGGTTAATGCTGAGATTACTAATAATTAGCTACCACACATTTTGTAAGTTAAACACTATAACAGCTTTATAATTAAAATGCAAACACGGGGGAATAAATTAGTATGTTGTTGAATTGAATGTAGGCTTGGACAGCATAATGTTCCAAACACTTTAAACATTTTGATGTAAGACTAGCATTTAATTCCAGAAAATCCTTAATTTATCTTTGTGCTTGCACAGAACATAATGTAGGTTATATACCTGTAAAAAAAGAGACAAAAATCATCACAGTAAAGAAACCAAATAATAACTCACAGATCACTGTATTCTCCAGACAAAATATCTGAAATTTTGTTGCTGCCTTCTCACTGACTTTGTACCCTCTATAGACGTTCTTACTAGCTACGTATCATCCATCATGTTCTCCTTTCTGCTTCTCTCCCTGCAATCAGGCTCTTCTTAATCTGATTATGCCTTCATTTAAGATACCATTCAAGACCAGTCCTTCATCTCTGTCTTCACTGTTAAAGTCATGTTCAGCTCTGCAGACTATAATCAGCAGAATCAAAAAACATCAAATGGAATATGGAACATTACTTAAAGGCCAAGTGCCTCATGTTATGTGCAATAACTGCACATGTAGTTACTGCGATTACACGTACTAACCCAGCACTCTGAATGCAACTGATTTAGCACTAACAAGAGGATGATGAACTTGATGGTCTAAGAAACAGGATCACTGCACATTTAACACAGCCATGCATTCACACATCACCCGCTCTGCATTTTAATATAATTTACAAACTGGCAAGAAGGGAAAAGCAGAGGAATAAACTAGTAAATACTGTTTTTTTGTTAAAAAGCAAGCTGTAAAAACAGATAGTAAACTTTGAGTAAAGGCTAACAACAGTAATCACAAAGCAGCTTGTTGTGCTAATAACAACTTCCTCTCCATAGTCAGTCCCTCCTGCAGTTTGTACATTCATCACCTACACTAGTATGTGCTTTAGCAGGGCACTTTTCTGTAGATGTCACCTAGAGACTGAAGAGATAGCAGTAACTGCTACTTAAAAAGGGTGCCACAGGAGATAAACTCAGTTTTATACACACATATTAAGGAATCTCAATCAAAACAAGCTATGTGGAGCTTCATATATGCAACACTGAGTATGACTGTTAACGAAGAAGCCACTAAATCCACATCAGTTGAAATAAAATATGCACCAAAACGCCAAATAAGAAAGCAAACAGAAATGGGCAGCATTCTCTTTTCTTTCATATTTTCTCTGCAGGTCTAATCTAATACAAAGCTTCAAGTGAGTAGTGGGGACATGTCTATATGGAGTTGAATGCATAGCCAGGGCCATATTTGAGAAACACTTAATTAGGATGAGATGTTGTCCCTGCAGGGGAGTCCCAAATGCTGGTTTTTTCCTCTATTGTTATGGATTTCTTAGTGTGGAGAGAGATCCCACAGGGGAGAAGACATAGCTGTCTAGGGGAAGAATGAAAATTCTTTTTTCATTTCTTCAGTAAAAAGCAGCACTGAACTCGATGGAGATGCAGGACTTCCCTAGGCATATATTTTCCAAAGTATAATATGATTAATAGAACAAAGACTATATGAATGACTAGTATTACTGCAATTCCTTCTAAGTCACAGCAAAGCTAGTTACAGGGTCCAGCAACAGTAATTTGCTGCTGAAAACTTCATCCCTGCCTTCACGGGATCAAGAAAAACCTCTAAAGTGCATGCCTGACTCCTAAGTTGTTATTCACTGAATGGCCCAAGATGGTAAAAGGAAAATATTACACATAAGCCCCTGAAGCATCCTGTTGTGCACTGCATTCCATTCTTCCCCAATTAAATGACCCAGTCTGTGGTACTAACTTCTTGCTTCAATTCCAGATGCAGGCACAATCATGGCAGCACACATAGACTTTTTAGTAATTGATCTGCAGTCTGCATTAAGACACACATCTCATGCACACACACACACACACAAAAGCAATACTGCATGAGAAAGCACATTTGCTGTCTCTCTCTGCTTGATCTTAAAATGAGCTGCTTCTCCCTTACCAGGACTTGAGGAAAAACATCTCTGAGAAGTCACTACTGTTCACCACTGACTTTACTCCAACATTCCTTCTTTGCTGAACCCTGTAAAAGGGCAGCGAGGGTTCTCCCTCAGTTTCTGCACATGATTAACCCATGTGACCATAAGCATCACATGTGACCATCACATTTCACCTCTTGCTGCTTCTTATTTCCAGACCAGTAAAACCTCTTGCCTTTGCCAAAAGATTCAACTGACTGGCATCAGCTGGTGGTTAAGGCCATATCCCATGGGTCAAACTTCTCTTATTCTCTGAAATCCCAGAAGCCAGGTGCAGCCATTCAGCCTAACATACAGCGCACCAACAGCTGCTTTGGTCTGGGGGAAGCAAGGGGAATCCTATTTCCAAACAGTGTTCAGTAATGAGTGGGAAAGAGTTCTTACAACACTCCTCTGCCAAAAGAAACCCCACTAGGACAGTATTCAACTCTCAGGGCCCATTCATGTGACTATCAGTCTCCTTCCTCTGCCAAATCACAGGACATAGAGTAGCTCTTTCACTGTGGAGAACTACATACTTGACAAGTTATTTGTGAAGTGCCCAACAGGATTTCTTTCCCATTCTGAAGGATATTGCTTTATATTGCAGCAATATTCAATGACAACAAAGGCCTTCCTCCATTTCTGGTGCCCTAGGATGTTCAAGAAGAATAATGAACAAGCAGTTTGTTCTTATAGTGGAAACAGATGACAAACACTGGCCTTTCAGCACAGGCTGTACTTTGAATGTCACAACTTTACAGAAACACATCACTTGTTGAAATATGAACAAACCACACTGTTACTAGCTAATCACCTCCCTGACCTTCTTAGGGCAACACTCCAAATGCTAAGAGAAAACTTCTGCCCAATATAATGAATTGCCCATAATACAAAGCATTGGCTTAGCATGCCACTGATAACAGAAGGTAGGATCATGTCAGCACTTAATTATTTCTGAGGCTGAAGTTACTTTTGTTTTGTCTGCCTCTAATTTATTTCCTCTTTGAACCTTTGCATTCAGTTTCCACAGATCATCACACATTATAGTAGCAATTACTAAAATTAGATTACCTTACTCCATCTTTCACAGATGAAATTCAGCATGTGCATCCAGTTCTCTTTTAATAAAGCCTGAAAGACACAAAAAGGACAAACTGTTTCTGAATGAATGGATCTAAATAAATAGGCTTGTAGTAGAGGGAAAAAATGCGGGGGAAAGCAATAAATATAGGAATAATTCAAACAAAAAACTACAAAAAAAAGTTGTAAAAAATGCAGAGCACCTTCAACATTTGAAACAGAATCTGGACTGTGGATCAGTTCCGAGAGAAGAGAACATAAAAATAAAGCCAAAAGAACCATTTCAGAATCAGATACTGTTACTGTAACATTTTACACTTAGAGATCATGATGTGTATCTCCCTTCTACTATGTTAATGAAAATGCAATGCATTTAACTAAAATGACTTTTCTATTAAGTCTGTAAAAGACTCAATGTGGTTACGGCACAAGAAGCTCAATAAAATAGCTACTTCATGTCACCAGAAACAATGGAGCTCTCCCAGCATAGCTTCTCAACTAGGCTGCCTTGTCCTTTCTGCTCATTCCAGCTGCAGTCAGTGTTGAGGTCATCAAAAAGTTGGCACAGCAACTCCTTCTCCAAGTGGAAGCTTCACAAAACAGAATCCAGCCTCTGTCCCCACCCCACCTTTGCCAGCATCTTGCAGGCTAAGACATTATAGAAGCCAAACCGAGCAAAGCAACACCACTGTGTTCAGAACACTGCTGAATGATTACTCCATTGTACATCTCTTTTCAAGAGGGAACCCATTCCTCAGCAAGAGGTAGTGGAATCTGACTCTATCAAATAATTCAGGCTGGAAAGGATAGTCCAGCTTTCTGCTCCAGGCAGAGACACATCTCAGCTCAGACATGGTTGCTCAGGGCTTTAACCAGTTGAGTGTTAAAAGCTTCCAAGGATGGAAACTGTTCAACCTCTCTCAGAAAACTGTTCCACTGATGGAACTTGTTATTACAGGTGACACCTGAACCAGTAGAACACTTATTTCACATTTCAAAAGCATTAAGGAAGGAGAAAAATAATTTATAATCAATTGTTTACTCCACAACTGAATGCACCACACAAATTGATCTTTCAGTTTCACACCTGCACGTGTCTACTTACACTCAGAATTATAGAACAAAGACATTAACTGTGTAACTGGGAGTTAGTAAATAATGCTATGGATCAAACTTTTTATCTTAAGGCCAAAATAAAACCTCTTCAACAAGTATGCTCTCCAGGAGAAGAACAAGTATGATTTTTAACCTGAAATATCTACCATTTTGCTAAAACAGAGCATATGTTAGAACTTGTTGACCATGTTATCACAAAAGTGTGGTAAGGCATTAGGTTCCTATGTGGAGATGACACTTTCCTAATAAAATATACAGACGAGACATATAGGAGGACTAAGAAAGATAAAATTTTAAATCACAGAAAAATATACTAATGAGTTTAAGTACTTTTACTGCTTTAAAATATTAAATTCTGTGAAGATTCATACATAAAGCAAAGTTTGTTCAGACTTAGGAAAATCAAAACTACCAAAGAAAAGCCAGGATTGAAGGAAAAGAAATAAGATGAAGTTAAAAACTACCAAAACCAAACAATACACTACAGACTAGCAAGAAGAACTTCTGCTACAAATTGGGAGTTCATCAGTTGAGAAAAAACAAGAAGGAACACCTCAGTGTCAGAAAATGCACACACAAAAACAGACAGATCACTGTGTTCTGTTGTAACAGCCGATGTGTTCTTGTCCTGACAAAAAGCAGCAATGAGACTGAGTCAGGAACATAGGCTGCAAGAAGTTAAACACTGCCCTTCTCATGTAAGACGTGTAGAGAAAAGCTTATAAAGAGAATGGAGAGTCAGAGTAGACTGAAAAATTGTTAAGCTTGTCAAAGTGGAGGCTGAGATGAGTTCCAATCTGATTTGCAGAAATATGTAACAGGGGCTAAACACCACAGAGGTGAAAAAAGCATTAAGATAAATAGGATGTTAAGAAAATAACTAACCTAAGTGGAGTAACAGAATTCTAGTTTAGCCAAGGAAAAACTTGGTTTCCACATAAAAGGAGCATTATGTCTAGACTCAACTCAACTTAATGCCTAGCATTAAGACTAGACCCAACAACTCAGGAAACACCATCCAGCCCTATGCTTTTATGGACTCATCAGTAAAGTATCTAAAATTTCTTACAAAATTATACTTCACAGAAGTGGCCTACAAGGTGACTCAAGTTTTCTTCTCTTTTATTATCTAAGGCAAAGGCAGAACAAACTTGGGGTTGGGTAAGCTCAGTGCAGGCATATAAAGTTCCAAATTGGTATCCTTTATAACTTTAACTGCATTTTTTGTAGGGAGTTTTTTCTTGTTTTTTGGATTTTTCTTTCCCATTCTAAAAGCAGAGCACATCCTGTTAAAGCTCCTAGACACCATGAAAGCAACTCACAAAGCACATCACAGCCAGCTACAGCCACAAGATCAAGGGCTGATGCAATGAACCTGCTATATTATAACCCTGTAATAATACTGTGCAACCGTTCACCTTCAGGACTTATAAACACTTAAACCTGGCAACTTACTATTAATTTCACTTAAAATTAAGACATTAAAGCGGCAGAGTATAAAATAATCAAAAAATCCCATTTTCAGCTCAAAAAGACAAAATAATTACTAGCTTTGTGGCCACAGGCAAACCCCTTTTATCTCTGGCTGAGCTCACACTTCCGTAGAATAGAGACAATGCAACTTAGTAGATACACTGAGTTTTCCTGCTGGCAAGTTACAGTCCTGTCCCACATTGCTCACCACCCTCAGGAAGTCACACCCATTGAGCAGAGAGCAACACTGGAAATCCCACATTTTGGAGTGATGTGTTTTAAATCAGTCACAAACGGCAATTTCTGCAGACAAGGAAAGATCTACCTACTGATCTCCTAGCCAGTTCTGGCCTCCCACAGGTGCCCTCCTGACCTCTGTCCCACTCTAAAAGCAACTTTTGTTTTTCAACTACAGTTTCAGAGGATGCCTGTCACTTCTCCTCTTTGACCTAATCACATTTTCAATTGCACTCCAGTTCTGTTGTGCTCTGATGCGTGATTAAGAACACTAAAGTGCTAGCTTTAGCCATAAAACCTAACTGAAACATCAGTAGTATGTGCCCAGGTAATAAGCCTGGAGATTCCGATGTCACTTGCACATGAAACAATTTTAACAGAGCACCAACTCAAGCTCCATTTTATTTCTCTCTACATTGCAGAGTTTTTAAATTTCATTGCCTTGCAACAGCAGTAAGACTATGGCAGAATGTGGCAATGCACTACTGCAGACCACACCAAAGCAGCAGCTTCTTGGCATGTTCTGCCTCTGGCCTCTGCATTAAGAAATGATGACAATGGAAAAAAAAAAAGATTATTCAAAGACAGCAGTACGATTTTGCTTAATTAAAATCACATAGAAATTGTTTTGCAATCAACTAATGATGGCAGTTCAAGCCTTCAGGCTTGCTGCCAGATTTTAAAAACAATTCAGATCATTCACTGTAAGGAAATTATCTGTAGTGAGGTTCTCTTCCTTCCCAACTGCTTTTTTTGCAACCAGGGTTACCACATAAACTGAGGAGAACACCAGCTGACAATTAATTCTGCCACACTATTATTCCTAAATAATGCAGAAAGTGAAACAGATGACACCATTGATTGAAGAGAAAATTGGAAGTGTGATATAAAATGGAAGTGAGATGTACTGAGAACCATCTGAATGAGAGAGTCCAGAGGGTGGTGATCAATGGAGCCCAGTCAAGTTGGAGGTCTGTGGCCAGTGGGGTTCCACGGGGATGAGTTCCGGGGCCAGTCTTGTTCAACATCTTCATCAAATGACCTGGATGAGGGGACAGAGTGTACCCTCAGCAAGTTTGCTGATGACACCAAACTGGGAGGACTGGTTGATTCCCCAGAAGGCTGTGCTGCCATTCAGTGGGATCTCGACTGGCTTGAGAGTTGGGCAGACAGGAATCTCATGAGGTTCAACAAAGACAAGTGCAGAGTCCTGCACCTGTGGAGGAACAACCTATACACCAGTACAGACTAGGGGTGACCTTCTGGAGAGCAGCTCTGCAGAGAGGGACTTCAGAGTTCTGGTGGGCAGCAAACTAAACATGAGCCAGCAATGTGCCCTCGTAGCCAAGAAAGCCAATGGCTTCCTGGGATGCATCAATAAGTATGGCCAGCAGGTCAAGGGAGTTTCTCCTTCCCCTCTACTCAGCCCTAGTAAGGCTGCATCTGGAGTGTCCAATTTTATGGGCTCCCCAGTTCAAGAGTGACAGAGAACTTCTCAAGAGAGTCCAGTGGAGGACAAAGATGAGGACTGGAGCATCTCTTAAAGGAAAGGCTGCAAGACGTGGGTCTATTTAGCCTGGAGAAGACTGAAAAAGGACCTTATCAGTGCTTATAAATACCTGAAGGATAGATGTCAAGAGGATGGAGCAAGTCTGTTTTCTGCAGTGCCCAGTGACAGGATAAGGGGTAATGGGCACAAGCTGGAACAGAGGAAGTTCCACTTGAACGTGAAGAAAACCTTTCCTGAGAGGCTGAGGTAGCCCTGGCACAGGCTGCCCAGGGAAGTTCTCTGGAGGTTTTCGAAACCTGCCTGGAAGCATTCCTGTGTGACCTCATTGAGGTGAGCCTGCTTTAGCAAGGGGTTGGACTGGATGATCTCTAGAGGTCCCTTCCAATTCCTATCATTCTGTAATTCTGTCAAAACAAACATAAAAATGACAGGAAGGGTAAATGCTCCTACTGAAAATCCCTCACTTTCTTTTTTTCCTCTCATCTTCCATCTTTCTCACTCACTGATCAGCAGCTAAATCACTCCAGGGAGGGATGACACTAACACTTTTCCATTGCAATTAAATGCGGTATCAACATCTCTGAAGGGTACTTGAAACCCATGACACCAGGTGCAATTTTGTCCAAATGGAGAAACACAAAGCTACTTTGCCCAGAGGCTGGCTTTGATAGCTTTTACTTGGACATAGCCCAACAGGCATGCTATTCTGATGGGAACTGTGCCAAACTAAGTTGCTGCCTCACGTTCCCTGTACTCCTACTTCAGCAAGTCTGCACGTTGGTACAACCTACATTTATTTTAAAAAGAATACAGAAAAAAAAGAGTAAAACAGGACAGTGTGCAAATGGTAACATTTAACCACTTAGAATCAAGCTGGAGAATGACTATAGTTACTGTTTATGCCATCAAATATGAGGGGCGGGACCTAGGACTTGTGCATCGAAAAGCAGCTGAGGACAAGCCACCTAACAGCAGAGCTGCAAATAACTGCTCATTCACAGCAAGTCTTCACATCTAGTGCAGCTTACAGGATACTTCCTGTAAACATGTTTTAAAGACTCAAGTTTCCATCATTCTGCCTACAAACCCAGGGCAGCACGTTCTTTTCTTAGGTCAAGATAGTCATGACCCCACTACAAACTTCAAGTGAGTGGAAGGTAGAATATACCACTGCGATAGGTAAGAGTCCTACTGTGCTCTGTCTGATCTTCTCCTTTGCCCTGTGGTGAATATAATGCAGCATTCTTTAAACTATTTTATAAACTATGTATGATTGCCTGAAGTCTTCTCTCATATTTCCCATCTTGAAATACCAGTCTTCAGGATTTTAAAGAACACCAACTCTTTTCATTCTGAGAAAATTATTACTGTGATCAATGTAGCAACTCTTGCTATCACCATGTGAAAATATGCCTTACTGAAAAAGAGGAAACTTGTCTGGTCCTGATCTGACTTCCTCAGAATTATTTCAGATTTGCTTGCATTATGTATGCAACCTGTACTTTCACAACATTAAAGTTTTAGTTATTTTCAGCTCTGAGCTGGGAAGAAATAAAACACATATCTGTGACTGTACCTATGTCACTGGTTGCAGCAGTGCTTTAGCATTCCTAATGCCGGGCTGTGTTCCTGAGTGAGTCACAACTACCTGTTGAAGAGAAATACAGTCGAAATTTAACCTGCTCTACACCGGACTTTCATGGAGCTGTCCTCATAGTACATGTTGATATCTCTCCAGCTTTAACAAACATAGAGCCAGAAACCAGAGCACACCCCAACATTAGGTCTGTTCCTCAACATTATAACGTCCACGCCTCCATGAGTCAGTCTAGCTAAAGAGGGCTGGCTGTCCTGCAAAATGGGAAATGAAGAAAAGCAGATTACAAAATACAGTCTCAAGGTCAAACCGGTTTGCATGTGTGGATCCTGTATTTCACATGCTATCTTAAATACAGAGAAGCCCTGGTTAACAGTTACAAGAATGATCAATCCAACCATTTACTATGTGCTTATGTTGAAGAGATGAGGTTTATGAAGAAAGCTCAGGACCATGGTGAACCAACTTGAAAGGTTTTGTAATACTGTTGACAAAAAATTAATTGTGTCTAGTACCTAAAAGTCTCACTCCTGTCTTTCATGTTTTATATTAATGTCACAGTAAGGCACATCTTTCTTAGCTAACTAATGACCACGTTTGCCTCTTTTTTTTATCACAGTAGGCCATGCTTTCAAGCTAAATAATATTACATTGTAAAATTAAACATCCAAGAGTAATGTGTGGAAACTAGCTTCATGCAGTGCAAGCAAATAATAATTTTCTAGGGATGTTCAGTTTTACACAAATCCCTGAAATGCAGACGTTAAGATGGGTTTTCCTTCTAGGGTAATCCATTACACTGACCTTATCATGCAGATATATTTTCTGGATCCCTAAATGCAACTGGAGAGCTGATGTAAACTAGAACATTGAGCACTCCATCCTGAAATGCAAGGCACAACATGCAGAAAGCTAGACTGCATTATTTTTAATTATTTTTTCTTTGCATAGAATCGTCACATGTTTGACCTTATTAATATTTAAAAGTATTTGAAAGATGTAAGTCAAGACGATGGGGCAACTCTTTTTTCTGCAGTGTCCAGTGATAGGACTAGGGGTACTGGACAAAAGCTGGAACACAAAAAGCTCCACTTAAACTTAATGAAAAATTTCTTTTCTGGGAGGGTGACAGAGCACTGGAACAAGCTGCCCACGGAGGGTGTGGAGTCTCCTTCTCTGGAGGTTTTCAACACCCACCTGGACATGTTCCTGTGCAACTTCATCTAGGTGGACTTGCTTTGGCAGGGGGGTTGGACTAGATGAAATCTAGAGGTCCCTTCAAACCCCTACCATTCTGTGAATCTGTGGTAAGTTTACTGTGAAGACATTGTTTTCTTGAGTCCTAGAAATATGAATCACAGAGGAATGGGGGGAAAAAGTTCAAGTTGTAGGGAAGTTGGGAAAGTTGTAGGGAACTTGGGAAAGATGTCGTATTTGAAAAAAAGAAGTTGAAAAATATTGTACTGTCCATCAACCATCACAGCCGTCCCAAATGCCTATCTGCCACCTCCTTTCTTTCTCTTGGAAATCTTTTAGAGGTTTGCAAATGTTGTTAGTGACAAGTAAGCACTGTGCTAGGATGGAACTACTCTTGCCATTTATCCTGGACATCTGGCATATGACAGAAAGGGGTTTCGAATCATCACACAAACTAAGACAAACTACGAGTCAATTTTTGTCTGCTATTTATCACAAATATAACATCAGTTAAGCAGATCACTGATAAACATTCTGCCTTCCATTTGTTTTTCTGCTAAATTTTACATAAAACCAGTATTTAAAGACACTTCTGATTTCTAAAAAGACAATTGCTACATGTGCCAAGTTGTTTCTAGCCTTCAATAAAACTTACCCATGGCCCCTTGTGCCATTTTTTATTTCCTATGAAATTAAAAGGCTGTGGCAATGTTTATAAGTCTGAAATATAAATCCCGCTGATGATCACAGAAAGGAATGTTCAGTTCTTCTTGACCTATTAGGAAATATCCCACAAAAAAGGCAAAGCTTTTACAAGGCAACCAAAATTCAGACACCGCAAGTGTTGAAGCCAAGCCACACACACACACACGCATGCTCCCTGTGCAAATGGAAGTTTGTCCTTCCACATGCCAAATCAGGACCCTTACACTGCTTAGTCTGAAGGTGCTCAGCCCTTTGCATTACCCTATGCACTGAAATGACGTGACATCTTTAAAATAATCCTGGGAGAGAGCTCTTACTACAAGGGTGAAAAACACAAAACAAACCAACTGCCCCAAGCAAACTGCCACCACTCCACTTCTGTCTCTAGGGCACAGAGCAAAACAGAGCAGCTGGCAGAAATGAGGCTTTCATGACAAAAGAGGAGGTGAAGGGGACTGGATGGCAGGAGTCAGTTCATGCCTTGGTTTCCTGCCCATGGGCATCCCTACCCTTCCCAGTGCAGCCTACCCCGTGGGCAGAAAGGCCCCATCTCACTCTCCCCACAGGCCCTCTGGCCCCGACTGTTGGGCAGCATTTGCAGGTTCACTGCAGAGAAGCCCTCAGATAACTGCTTCAGACTCTCTCAGATTGCATCAGTTAAAAGGGCAATAATACTCATGTGCATTCCATTGCAAAAGATGCTAGTAGAACGCAGGCAACAATAAAGGATGTTATTTCAACACACAGTAGTAAACGTGACAAATTAAGGTCATGGCACAGGAAGCCAATTCTGACTGTATATCATTCTGATTCCCCCCATGCCTTTGTGGACCTCAATGTAATAAGCCTCCTGAGCATCTCTAGCATTGGTGGTCGTGACTTTCCTCCAGAAAGCACAGGTCTGAATCCTTGAAGCGTGGATTAAATACTGTCAAACACAATTTCCTTCAACTCTCATTTCTATTTTACCCACACCCTTAAGTGGCTACATCCACTCACCATGTATTTCAGTGAAACTGCTGTAGATAAACTAATTGCACAAAACCCTTGTGAACATTCAGTAAAGATGGTAAAGCTCTGTAGAGTCTCCATAGGATCCTCTACACGACATCACGTCACTCAAGACAAGCTTAGTACTAAAACTTAAATTAATTTGCTTCTGACCACTAACGAGCAATATCTATTGTTGGGAAAAAGTAAATTACACGACTATGAATGCTTACTCATACTATGATTTAAGTTCTAAAAATGGCCAGTCTGCAAACACGAGCACTCCTAACTTACTTTCCGAGATAATATCATAAGCAATTCTGTTAAATTCGTAAATTTGAGATCAAACTTGTTGCAGTCCCTTCTACTCCCCAGTTGAACTGCAGACTTGGTATTTCTGATCAGTCTTTCTTTCCAAAGTCTTGTTTGCAAGTTTGCCCCGCTGCATATATGTCAGCAAAACACCAGTCACTTTTCCATGCAACTTTTCTGTATAAAGTAACTTTCCTGTAGATGTTTTTCATATCATATTCTCACCACTGAGTCTACAAAGCTACGGGACAATAATTAAGAGATATTTCTTACGTAAGGAAAAAACACAAAGGTCACATTCTTTATATTACTCACTATCTCCTGTTTACCAAAATACAACTGAAAGTTGTATTATCTCAGAAACAGAGAATAATTTAATCAACTTTTCCCAGGCACCCACATTAGAGAGAAAGTTCATAACAGAAAGACCTCATTCTAGCCAGCTCAGCTGCATGCATTTTTACATCATGTATTCACCACCACGAGACTAATATTTAGAGACAGTAATACTCGGGCTGCAATGCTTCTCACACAAATACTCCATACTAACGTACAAAGCTCAAAAGAGCTCTTGCAATCAACAGAACACATTGTCAGCACAGTATTATTTTTTTCACATCCTTCTACATGCATTAAAAAAAATCAACAGTTTACCATGTTGGTCCTCATGTCTTCAGGAGAAGCCCTTCCAGTTACCCAACAGAAATAAGATTAATGCCAGAGGAAGAAAACAGAACTTTTGCTTTAAAGTCAGACCATAAGTGTTTATTTCTGGAATGCAACTGAAGAAATATTTTATAGCGGCTAGCATTTGGAAATCTGGGGCTTAAGATAACATCTATCATACACAAGAAACATGCTGAAGTTACTGGCTTTTTAGTGAAATCTAGAATATTGCAATGTTTTGTTGTTGTTGTTTGGGGTTAGGATTTTATTTTAAATCAGATCTGTTGCCCCGATAACCTGCAGAAATGGACACACTTTGTTATTCACCTCTGCCTATAGCAGCTCTGCCATATGGCACTACCAAGTATTTATCTAAAAAGTAAATCTGAGTTAAGGATCATGAACCCACTCCTTTCAAACCGTGTTTCACCTGAACATGGAAAGTCAATTCACAGTCACATGAGACATCAAACCTACCAATTCACTACCATTTATTTAAGCCCACACAGTGGGCTCGGTGGTACTCTGCTGCTTTAAAAGATGAAGCATCAAAGTGAAACAAAAACTGAGCTAATCCCAGATTTCTGTGTCCCTATAAAATACAGGGAGGATTCAGTACAGAAATAACGTACCATCGTAAGCCAGGCCATAATCTCATTTAACCAGATCAAAATGAACTGTAGTCATCCTTACGCCAGAGCATCCTTTGACGCCAGAGCAGAGCAGGGGGACTACAGTCATGAAGGATTAATCAAGTGGAAACTCAGACCCTGAAGGCAAACGAAAGGACCATCACTGCTATATTCACAGTATAGGCTACAACCTTTCACTCTGTATTTAAACTAGTACAAGCTCAAGAATACACAAAGGTTTCAACAGACAAAAAGTGAGACTGTGACTTCATCTGTGTGATAAAAAAATTCACAATGCCCCTCTATCAGGCAATCAGGACATGTCCACTGCCCCCCCCGCGTGTCCTTCTGCTTGAACTGCTTCAGGATTAAGTGAAGAGCTTTCGAAGACACAGTATAAACAAAGATTTAACAGTTTTTTTTCCCCCTCCTCTCTAAAACCAGGCAACAAATCTAATCCAAATAAGAAAATTTATTCAGAAAGCAGGAAAAGGGATGCTCTCTAGATGCACACACATATACAAATAAAGACCCCTAAAACAACCCATGTAAAAACGGTAATTTCTAAAAATTGCACAAGCAAGAGAATGAGTCCTGCAAAAAACAAGTTGGTTCAGTACTGCAAAGTGCTATTCATACTGCTCACGTGCAAGCATTTGCTTCCAGTGTAACTTGCTTCCAGGGATTTATTTCGAAAACACAAAAAAAACCTAACACAAACTTGCAAAAAAAACAAGTCAAACAAACTTCTTCCTTCCCTTCTTTTCAAATTTAGATTTGAAAACAGACACACTGTGCTGTTCTGTGACGTTGGGATGTACTACACAAACACCAATACACTGCTGCTTTTTCAGCGTCTTTCAAAAAGCCTTATGTCAAATATCAAATCACCATAGAAAATACAGCAATCATTTTTTGTGGGGGGGAAAAAAAAAACTCAAAACATTATTTAGTGCATACATCACCTTCTACTTTGTGTAACACTCAGAATCTGATATGGTTGTGCTCCAGATTGATCAGGTCAAACTGTAATAAAATTTTAAAAATCACCTTACTAAAGATGATTTATGCAAATTTGTTTCAATACCAAGACTTGATTTCCCCCAAGGTCTTTACCAGCCATTTAGTCAGGCTAGCTATAAATCATTCCTGATGCAGTTTACATGTACAATAAGAGAGTAAGTGCTTCCTCTCACTGAAGGTCTCAGAGCTTCAAGAATTCTGGAGAAATTCTTTATTTTCTCCATGCCCCTCATTTCTTCACTTACTACCCACAGCAACAACTGTGTTTCCTGCAGAGTCATTTCCCCTGCCAGAGCTGGGGGAGGTAGAACAACATGCGCAAGGACAATGCCACTGCCCATTTCAAAACTTCTGCTAGAGGGCTGAGGAAGAGAATATGGTAAGAGATCAGGGCTAATCTAGCAGCATTACATCCCAAGTGTCAGGAAGGTAGATGAAGGGCTCACAATAACACAGTTAGATCAAGGACACAAAGGAAGCCACAGAAAAAAGCAGCAGATCTTTCGGAGGAAGAAACAAGAAAAAGGACAGATGAACATCCCACCTGTCATTCACACCACAAGTGGCACTGGAGCAAAACGGAAGAGCTGAATTACATGAGCTTTGAGGCTTTGTACCGTTCAAGGGTTGCCTAGGTGGAAAACCTATCAAGAGGAGAGAATCATTGAGCAGATTACAGTAGAGCGGCTGAAGTAAGAGTCATAAAGGGCGACTTAAATTTCAGCAGGAAGTCTGTGAAAGCTTCAGCAAGGGCAGAGATAACAAAACATGGCTCTAGTGTAATGCAGAGATGAGAAAACCAGCCATGCAAGCATCAGTGATATCTTGTAAGCTAGGAAGAGCAGGGGAGAAGAGTGACCAGGGATCTTCTGCTTGGGCTCACTGGAGATAACAGACCATATCCTATAGAAAAGAAAGGCCAAGGAGATCATGAACTCCAAGTCCTGCCAAAAGTACAGGTCCTAACAGTTTGCACTGTATGCTGCCTTTATGGCCTGATGCAAAGCCAACTTCAAGCAAAACTAACTTTCAGGATGCCCTGACAAACTATTTGCCTTTCACAAACTATTACACCTATTAAAAAAATCTCTGCACAGAAGGATCCAATAAAACTGTTTTGCACTTAACATAGTTATTATCACTTCTCTGCACAAATCTCTCCTAGCTTGGCTATTTACATTTTAGTTGAGTCTTGTTAATATATCTAAAAGAAGGCATGTAATCCTCAAGAGAATATCATAGCCAATCACCTCTAAAGCTGCTTTAGTTCTTCCAAGAAGCCTTCCAAGTCATATAAAACAAACTGTCTAGCTATCTTGCAAGGCTAGGCTTTTTGCTCTTTTTTCAGCTGATGCTTTTTTTTCGGTTAGTGGCACTCTAGCAGCAAACAGAGTGATATAGAAGGGAGCATGAGAATGAGATGAATCAGAGGAAATTCTGGTGATCGGTGATTACACAAAGAGCTTATGGACAAATAGGATGCAGAGGCTGTCTTCAGGGTTGTGTTCAATCAGAGGCTATCATCTTGGTTTTTAGATGTTAAGCACATTCCTGAAATTTACCTGTGCTCATAATGCATTAATAAGTAAATTATGTAAACTCAATTTAAGATAATTGAGTTTTAGAATAATAAATTATTTGCTCTAGTTTAAAATAATACAGAATTTGTACTCTAAATGCATATATACTTGAAGGCAAACATGAAGGCAAACACAGTTCTGACACACAATCTTCTAAAACAATTTTTTGGATATAAATTAGTGGAAACATTAAGACTATGAAGTCTGTTTTATTTGGACTTGTTTGGATTTAGAAAAGGAAGGAAAAACTGTCATGTGCCAGAACTTTGTTAGTGTGCAGTCCTAAAACCAACCCTAACATTGTTTAAACCAACTTGCATGTATAATGTTGTAACATGAGAAATTAGAAACATCAATCATTAAAATTAGTCACCAGAATTTTGGCTCTGGGAAATGGCTGTCCATGAGCGACATGAGTGAGCTTCTCTCACGCTACAGTTTTCTAAGTTAGATGCCACAAGAAGTGTAAAGACGCTACAAATGCACTAACAAACCCTCCTTTCCATTTTATTAAGAAACCTAATCTTTTTTAAAAGAGGAAGTAACATCTAGCAAATTCATAGCAATGAAAGCTTTACCCATTGGCAAATGTTACAAATCAGCAAATAGAAGAAGAACCTAAAGTATGCTGTCATTTTAAAACAACTTTACTACAGCACCCTATTTTCTTTAAAGGAGAAGACAGTGGTTGATTTCACGTAAATTCTACAAGGAAATGAGTGGTAGTTTCAAGTAGCTGAAAGTAAGCTAGCAAATGAGTGGGTTTTGAAAATATCCTCATTTTCTCATTTTGAAAATAATACACAGAAGTGACCGGTCTCCCTTGTTAATTAAGAACAGTTGCCAACAATAGTGTAAGTCACACTTTAAAAGGACACTGTCTTGCAAAGTCAAATAAAGAGGGAAACAAAACAAAAACATAAAAAGAAAAAAGAAATTAAGATCAATTCATTATTGCAGTTCAAAACCATGAGTCCCTAACTCAGAAAATCTTGTCTGAGGAGTACAGCAAATGCGTAAGACTCAGTGGATTCCTCACGAGGATAATTAACAATACCAGTCTAGACTACATTAAAATTATAGCACCAGAGTGAAGAAAATTGCAGTAAAGCCATTGCAAAAAAACCTGTTTTACCCACTCTGCATTTGTCCACACTCATGAAAAATGGCACAAAGTGAAAAACACATCAATATCTGGAAATATACAGTACTTGAAGAAACTGTTTACATCCAGGCACTGAACAGAACACAGCGTGTGTGCACTTCCAGCCTGGACGCTGAAGGCAAAACACCACTGTGACTCCAAACGTAAACAATCATTTTACCATTTCTAATGCAACTGTGTTTTGTTTTTTTTTTTTTTTAATTTTAACAACACAGAAATTCAGAAGCCAGTATATTTAGCTTTTAGCAGAAACTACAGAACTGCAGTGCTTTCCAAAGAACAGAGGGCTGCCTAAAAACTAGCTGTTTTCCTTGCCCTACCATCTAACAGCACTGTTTCTTCGAAAGAAGTCTTCTGTCCTTAACATGGCTGCCATGTCTTACATAACATCAATGAATGAGAATACTGTTATTTTGTTTCCTAGGACATGCACTGCCCATTAGCCATATGATTCTCCATATGGCACTGCAAACAGTCGAGACAAAGCTCTGCAGTAACGCAGCTCCCAATATCAGCATCCTCTCAGAATAAGCAGCAGCAGAAAGAGACTCAGCCTTCACAAGCTCTACATTCCCTTTCAAATCTATCTCTAGTAAATAACAGGCATTCTTACCTTAAGCAAGCAATGACAACAATAACGGTGCTCAGTAGAGTCTCCTCTGTTTCATCTGCGCTCGTAAAAAAAAATCCTGGCGCAACTGTCTGCTGCAGCAGGTAATCAATAATATAACCTGCTTCTTCTCTTGCCAGAGCTGCTCCATCTGAACGCTAACTAACGTGAACACTGTCAGTGTGAGTCATACCAGTGACTCAGAGCAGATGCAGAGCTGCAGGAGGAGTTTAAGTTTCAGGGCTTCCTCTCTGTCGCACAGGCACACATGCACTCACTGTACGCCTGCTTCTGTGTATGCCTGCTGACTGCCCCAGCTTTTTCTTTCAGCATCAAGTTTGATTTAATCCTCTACATAAGCAGGTTTGGGGTTTGTTTAGTTGCTTGGATTTTTTCCAAGATGGCAATTCTGTTTCTTTGCTGTAAATATATTAATCTCAAATGCAAAAGCTTGCTCTGCAAGCCAGGTCAATACTGTGGTATACCAGGTGGTATGCTACTACAGGGTATCTGTGGGCTCACACCTCTCTCTTCTCTAAGGTGAGGAAAGATTCTAAAACAAAAGTACTAAGTTGGGAGAACATGCATTTATTCATGACAAGTTTATAGCAAAGTGTCTCTGACTTCATTAATTATTCCAGAGAGGACAAATTTGGTCTCAAAAGCGGTGAGATAAAAGATAAAAAGATAAAAGGAAGTGCTATGGGATGCACGTGAGCAGAAATCCTATGTGCCTGACACCAGTTTTGCAGTGAGAAGTGCCTACAGCAAAAGAGCATAGCTGCTTTATAGGTAGAAGCAGCACATTGGTGTTTAGTGCTGAATTCTGGCAGCTTCCCCCACAGCTATCCATCTCCCTAGGTACTGATTACCACCGTCAAAGCAGCAACTTGATCACCTATTTACTTCCCAGGCCTGTCATGCTCCCCACTACATACAAGTGAGAAGAGGCATCATGAAGCCAAAGTGAGGCACTTAATGCTAGACAGCGTTAATACGTAACGCTGTACTGATTACACTTTGTTTCTGAAAGATACATTATACTAAGCTGTTGCTGTGTTGAGCAAATCCAGCCTTCCAAAGAAGCAGACTAAGTCCTCTACTATTGAATCATCAGGTCAATGACATGGAAAAAAAATCATGGTGGGACAAATCACAACAGTATTGTTAAAAGAAGCTGATGGCTCAAGGCACAATGCCATTAAAATGTGCAGATCTGCTTAACAGTCATTCATATAAACATCCCAGATAGCCTGGGAAAAAGGCACTTTGGTTTATGTCAAAGTATTTACAGCAGAACATCTTTCCTCATACTTAAATATCCATCTGGCTATCGCCCAGATAAACAGATTTGTGTTGAGATTTCTTATGGAAAAGCTAATACCAAAGAAGACTTCCATGGTTCTGTGGGTTTTGTATGGTTAAACAATTCCCTCATTTGCAAAGTCCAATCATATCACTCCCTCATCAGATCCAACTATGTGCACGGCACTGTTCAGTACTGTAACTTGTTGTTACTAAAGCTGCTGAACGAACTTCAAACTAATAATGGTGAATGTTTATTCTAAGTACGTTAAAGCAGCCAAGAACACTGGTTTGGCAGGGATCAAGAGACATGAAGAAACAAGGCAGAGCAAAACAAACCTTGAAGCACGGTCATGGAGATAACATAAACAAGGGGGATAAAGAGTAGCTGGTGTCCATGAAGATAAAGTGAACTATTTTTTTTTTCCTTTAAAACGATTAGTATTCCATCTAGCACTTGGAAAATCTTCTGCTGAATCTCATCTTTCCCCCCAATTTACTAACGACAGTGAATTTTAGCTCCTGTCAAAGCTCTACTGTCATGTCTTAGATGGTTGAATAGGCAAAAGAATGCTATAATCCACAGCATGCCTAGAGGAAGAAAAAAAAAAACCACAATAACCAACAGTAGCAATAAAAAAAACCCCAAAAAACTAAGACCCCACAGATTTTGAACAGGAAAACTACCTGCAAAGCTGTGGTCCAAATGGCATCTCTGACACAGGCAGACAGGAAAACAAAACTTTAAATAAAACTAGAAGGTACTTCAAATGCTTGGATTTTTTTTTTTTTTTTTAAGGAGTGGGGTGTTTTTGTTTGTTTGTTTTTAAATGTATGGCATGCAATTGTATATCAAAGTTGAAAGTTTGGAGTGCTACCGAAAGTATAGATCTGTATCAAAGACGACTAAAAGAAAAGAGCTGTTTAAGGCCTGAAAGAGATAAAACACACCGCGAGTGAGCACGCACTGTGTAAAACACACATACTTGCATTACCTACAAATGACCTCATCTACAAATCAAAAGTGATCTAGCTTCTGTAGGCAGTAGTTCCATGATGCCTAATTTATAAGTCTCCTTAGCTAGACTTTCTGTAGTAGAAAGGGTTTGGACCATGTGTCTAATAGTGTGACATACTGAAGCTTTTTACCACAGCAGAGATAAAACCTGAAGAACTTAAACTGATCTGTATGAGATCTTCAACAGAAATTTGGTACAGCTTGCTAAACTAAATACTGCTGCAAGAGATATTGTATTAAATAGTAGTGTATACTGTTATAAATTCTTTAAGGACCAGAGATAATAGTTTTTCCTTTTTCTCCTTTAGGAAACAAGCAAGCAAAGGGTTATCTATAGTATCTAATAGTATCTATATATCTATAGTATCTATAGTATCTAATTAACATGGTTAACATGGGAATTTGTTTGTTTGAGCATTGTTTTGGTTATTTTTTTTAGAGCAGTCATCATGACACCAACAAAGGTGGGAATAGTTTCCCACAGCTTCTTCCAGTTGTCAGATTCCATATTAACCCTCTTCCTCATAAAAGTTCAGTCTACAGTCAGATTGTCCTTACTGAGAACACCCAACTTCTACTTACGTTCCAGAGCCTCTTCTCGTCTTATCTCTATTGTCCCAGGAAAAAACCAAACAAATAAACCCCTCAAAATCAAAACAACAAAAACCAAAAACAAAACCCACAAAAATCCAAAATGAACCCAAAGACACTAATTTTCTTCAAGTGCAGAACTGGTTCCCACCGAAACAGAGTAAGAGAAGCAGACTGAGGACCACTGACAGTATCCACAGTGATGCTTCCCCTCCTCCTTCCCCCCTCACCCTTCCAATCTTCCAGTCATCTTTCCATCAGCTGCATACTCGGCTGCATTCTAATGATTTGTAGCCTTGTTTTTCTGAGCCTTGTGGAAAGGTGAGAGTTCTGAGATACTAATTTTTTAGGAGCACTGACACACATTTTCAAAACAAAAGCAGAGCTCATTCCCACAACTGGAGTGCTACACTGCTACAAACTCTTCAGAAGGGATAAACAAGAAAGGAGAGGCAGTGGAGTAGCTCCCTATGTTAGGGAGTGTCTTGATTACTTAGAGGTGAATGATAGTGATGATAGGGTTGAGTGTTTATAAGTTAAGAAGCAGGAGGAAGGACAATAAGGCTGATACCATGGTAGGAGTCCGCTATAGACTGCCTAACCAGGATGAGGAGGTAGATGAAATAGTCAGTAGGCATCAGGGAAAAGTCTTGAGATTGCTAGCCCTCATTCTCATGGAGGACTTGAACTCATCAGATGTCTGCTGAGAGTACAAAACCGTAGTGAGGAAGCAGTCCAAAAAGTTCCTGGAGTGTGTGGAAGATAACTCCTCCAAGCAGCTGGTGAGAGAGAAGAGTGAAGGTGCCCCTTTGGACTTGGTGCTTGAGAGGACTTGTGGGTGTTGTCATGGTTGGAGGTAATCATGAAAGGCCTGATTCTCAGAGAGGCAAGGAGGAGTATGAGATTTCACAAGGCCAAGGGCCAGGTCCTGCACTTGTGTCACAACAACCCCATGCAATGCTGCAGGCTTGGAAATGAGTGGCTGGAAAGCTGTCCAGCGGAAAAAGACCTGGGGGTGCTGATCAACAGCCAGCTGAACACGAGCCAGCAGTGTGCTCAGGTAGGCAAGGCCAATGGCATCCTGGCTTGTATCATAAATAGTGTAGCCAGCAGGACCAGGGAAGTGATTATGCTATGACAAAAGCAGTGTTTGCTTCTCATGTAATTGAAAACTGATGCTGGGAAAAGCATCAACATCAGAACCTTTATACCGCACAGATAATGAACAGAGGAAACCATACATGAAACCAGAGCTTAAGTAATTGGGTATGGGAGGAGGAAAGAGGATGTACTTATTCACCGTATTTATTTCAAGGCTTCTGAAGATAAGTAACAGGAAACACTATAGCAGTTGAACTTTTTACCATCACTACATCCTCCACCAATGTCTCAGTAACATCTTGCACTCATCTCAGCAAAAGCAGTTGGCAAAGCAACCCACAAGAGGCTGTGGGAAATCGTGTCAACCTCAGCACACAAGTACATCTCATCAATGAGATCACCTCCTCAAGTTATTGCTGTAGCTATGACCTAAAATAAAATAAGTTTTTTATTTGTCTCATGCAATCCAAAGCTACATATCTTGCACTAGGAAGAGGTTACAAAGTGACAAGCTGCCTGTAATACACTGCAGACAGGTCTCAGAGGGAAGTACTTCTGTGAATCAAGCAAAAATTCTCAAGCCAACCTAAATCCCCATTTCCTCTTTATTGCCTGTTCTCACCAGATGAAACAAGACCCTCCGAGAGACTAAGATCAGAAAAATCAGCTAAAACAGGATAAGAAAAATATATCTCATAGCACCACAGATGCACTGATCAGGTGAGAGACTAGTTTACAGACACTGCTGTGGCTCTGCACATACAGACATCAACATCCTTGCTGCATGCAAAAGCTTGTTTGGATGGGAAGGACTCCCCGGACTGCACTTGATGTCAGCAGAGTGTCAATCTATCTTTTGGCAGCTGGCCTGCTCATATCTATCCACTTCTGCTTTCTCTTTTTCTTTAATGCCAACATCTGCCCGTGTCTTGCATTGACAGAAAAGGTCAGCAGCACCCTAACGATACATTAAACCTGATAATCAAGTGATGGACCATTTGCCACATCCACGTGTCTGATTTCATTCCCCATCTATTCAAAGCTCTGCTTTTTCCTAAAAATACTATACAGTGCAAGTGTGGAAGCATTTGTAATCTCAAATCTTATGTACATGTTACAGAGATCACTTTCGATAAGAGAGAAAGCCAGTTAGAAAACATTTGGTCTCTCTAGGCTTCCAAGAATATTAAAATTTGTTCTACCAACATAGAAACATGTTTTTTTAATTCCAAACAACCTTTATTTTTTTCTACAATGCACAACTACCACTCAGTTTCAAAACAGCATGCCCCATTTTCTGCAGTCATACAATAATTTCAATTGAATGTTGATCTGTGAATTCCGACAAAAGAGAGAGCCAAACCCAGGCATAAACTCATTTTGAGGCAAGCATGTGTTACTGCATGACTTTTAAATAATACTATGGTTCCTTGCATTGTCTAACAAAATGCTATACTCCAGTGAGGACCGTGTACATCTATTCATTTTGCTCATTCAATACACTCCATATATTTTCTGAGTGTTTTTCCTGTGGTCTTCACAATGCAGGACTTGCAGATCTCATGCTGGTCTTTGTGATCTGTGACTGGTAGGTTCTTCCAAATACCTCAGAAAGAACAACTGTCAATGCTGAAGAAATTTGATGCAAAGACAATGTTTTCTCAGTACCATCTGCTGCACTGGGTAAACTAAATAAAAAAAAGAACAGTAAAACTGAATGGAAAGCTGGATAATTTTGATGGTGTTCTGCAACGTTTGTTATAAAATTTACTTCTCTTCATCTGAATGAAGAAAGAGCAGCTGCAATGCAAGCCTTCTGTGTTTGCACAATGGATTTATAATGCTTTGTCTTGTCACCGCAACTCATCTGTACTCCTTTGCAAGTTAACCAGAGAAATAATCTTCTGATATGTTCCTCATTAGCAACGTCATGGAAAGGAACGGCCTACCTGGACACATTTAAGGGTCTCATTCTCTTATTCATATTATTGGCATTTTTTTTTTTCATGGCAAAGGCAAAGAAAGTCCTGTTGTTACAATATTGTAATATATCACTCCACAAAAAGCAAAGAGTTTACCCCTAACATATGTTGGCCAATAAAAACACTAACAAAAACAAGAGCCATGGCTAAACCACTTCTTTCTGTCTCTCACAAAATCCTTTATTTCTTCTTTCAAATTCAATTAAGTAACAAACCAATCAGAAATATTTATCTGTAAGCTCACAAATTTCAAGTTGCTACATGTGAATCCAACCTTTACTGTGGTCGACTGTAAATTATTCCCCAGATTACTGTCACCAAATACTAACGGGACCATTCAAAGATTAAGGTACCCTGCACACTGGATTGTGTATCAGACCAGTAGGAGCCCAAAGTGGAAAAGCTTATTAAAAATTGTGATAATGGATGTGTTTCTTCCATGATTAATCTAAATTTTGACATTCAGAACTTAATTGACTTCAGATCACTTGGGATTTTTGCTACAATTAGGCCATGGGAAAAGCTCACAAAAAGTAATATCTTAGTGTTTTTAATGATGTTTCAAAAAATCTTAATGTCAAAAGCTACATGTTTTATTCTAAGAAGAGTGAACTACTACACAGCAAAACAGATAATAAGAGAAGGCAAAGAAATAAAAATTTAATAAATAACTAAATATTTGAATCTCCTTATTAAATAAGCTATTTTTTTATCCTTTAGGTACATAAAAATACAAACTGCCTCAAACAGTTGCTTGTGCTCAATTTTCTGGCACTTCCATCGGTTATGACATCTTTTTCTACATTATCTATTAGAAGATCTAATCAATGTGGAACTCCTTGAAGAACTATTTAATAAATGACAGTCACATTCCTAGAAAAGTGTGCTCCAAAATACATTCGCTTTTGCAAGCTGAGGACTTCAAACACTCATGAAATCATTTTAGAGTTTAAAGAAGACATATTGAAAGGAGCTGGCTATAAATACAAGATCACCAATACAAATGGAAGTCATCAAGAGCCATAAAGACAGGTAGCGTAAAAATACTTTATTGATTGCTATAGTTCAAAATAGCATTAATTATCTGTTAATTTCTCTTGGGAAAAACAATTCTAATGACCCTCCATGAAAGGACTTCTGAAACAGAATACAGTATATTCATCTTTGCTGACTCTACCAAGACTGAACTGAGACACTAAGCAAAGTGAAAGACAGAATCCAAATAAGAAACTCTTTCTCTCTAACACAAAGAATAATAATTTTTAGCTTCAGAACAATCCATTTTGCTTGAGAACCACTGAACTATCTCTAGCTCCATTAACTACTGCACAGTACTGGTTCAGAGAGGAAATTACAACCACGGGCAAATATCGGTCTGGAGCTGCAGTTGTCTTTAGCCAGGCACAGCAGAGGATGGAAACAAGGTGATCCCCACCCATAACTATGGAAAGACTCTTAAAGCACAGAGGCTGTAATTCAAATGTAACAGCTATAGTTAAGATGGAAAAGGAAACAGACATTAAAATTAAAGCAGGACAAGTAAAAGCTATCCTCCCATTAAACCAGTTTCCAAAGTATGGCTGTCTTTCTTTTTACAGTAGGTCTAAAGAAGGGGAAGATGCAAGCAGCACCTGTTAGGCAGTGCTTTTAAATAGATTGTCTTTTTTAGGAACTCATACCATAGGCTGAAACCACAACACAAATAGTGGCCAAAACTTATTTCAGAAGGACCTGGTGCTTTGTCAGCTTCATATAAGTGAGACTGAGGGATTATTTTTATGGACTATAATTTAGATAGCAGCTAATCAGTAAAAGCCTTTTTTGTTGTACAAAAATGGTGCATATTTCTTCTACTCACTCCTTACCACTCATTTCTTCCTCTCAAAAAATAATTGATTGCAGATTCAAAAAATATCATGGAGACCTGCTTGAGCCTTCTTACAAATAGTAACAAGCTTTGCATGAAATTGGTAGCAATTACAGCTTATATAAGAGAATGAGAAGGAAATAATAATTTTTTAACTTGCCAAATTAAACATATTTTTAGTATCTCACTTGTGACTTTTTGCCTTGCTTGTTTTTCAGAGAAGCGTTTTCAGCTTTATTACTCCAATGCTCTGTATCACAATGGGCTAAAAATCTCCAATTTAGTTCTTAAAAAGAGAAAATAGGTGGTCTACAAACTCAAGTTTTTCACTGAAATATCTTCCATTAACGGAAAAAAAAAGAAAAAAGTGGGAACTCGAATCTATTGATTCCTCCTACAGATGTAGCCTGCTAACCAGAAATAAAGGAATATTAAGGAACATAAATGAAAAAGTTGTGGCTTAAAATTCTGTAATGCCTTCAATCTCTTTAATAGGTTGAAAATAACTACAATCCATGCAACCTCTTATATGCAATGTGGAGGCTGAAAGGACTATATTAACATGAACATCCTGGAGAGTCAGAAAACGTGCTGAATTCTCTACTTTCTCAGAAACAAGACAGGCAGAGCTAAGTTGCAAACGTAGGTGTCAGGAACCACCTCTCTGAAGGCATTT
The DNA here is from genome assembly GCA_013401255.1 of Urocolius indicus. NCBI lineage: Eukaryota > Metazoa > Chordata > Aves > Coliiformes > Coliidae > Urocolius > Urocolius indicus. The sequence continues at coordinate 50,057 of WBNH01000588.1, forward strand.
ACCTCCCTCTAAAACTGCAGAGGGGATGAAGTCTGCTAGTGCTAATATGTCCCAATTAGGCCTACCAATACATTGAAAAAAGTCTGCAGAACATATATAGAAATGCTGCAGTGGTTTAAGCGCTAAAGTTAAAGAAGAAGACTGTACAGTAAAAGCAGAGTTCAAAATAGAACACAGATGGGAAGGATTTGGCTGTGAGGTATTAAATGTTTTTAGAAGACGACAGAAACAAAGTAAATGTCAGAGCTGGGGAATCAAGACACTCAACAAGGCAAAGATTGATGTTATCATCCAGTTAATATACCAACCTGAGACCAGTTCCTAGCATACCGTCTTGAAAGGAGAGAAGTTAATGGCACTATAGTGCCTTGCTAATGGGGCAAACCGTTCTAGAGAAAAGGAAATGGAAAAGTGGTGGGAAAACTACACACACAAGTCATCTTAGGAGAAAAGTGTGGCAGGGCAAGTCAAACTGCACAGTTAACAGTATAAAGGAGAAAGATCCAAGGAGGTAGAGTCAGGAGAAGAGTGATTCAGCCTGAAACACAGGCATGCATTTGTCTGCTGCAACAGTGAGTTGCTTGACTTACAGGCTACTCCAAAGAAAACACAAGAAAACGAGATGCCTGGGGAAGCTGTCACAGCAATGGGAGAGAGAGAGGAGACTAAAACACTTGGGAAAAGATCATCAGGAAAGCTTCATAAAAGTATTATTTGACAAGGAAAACAATGTTTGGCAAATCTCTGCAAAAACAATTTTTTTCAGCTCTGTTCCTCCTGTTTTGAATTTAGACAGAAGAGTTTTAAGGCTGTTAAGACTTTGCTGCACTCAATCACAGCAGTAAAGCCTCTTCCACTAACATAAGCGTCTGAAGAACCATGCAGACCTCTGCAGTTTTAGGTCTGAAAAAAGGTCTTCATCAAATCTTGACCAATGCTATTTTCCAGTGTGAACCTATTGCTCCCTGTAAGTTTGAGTCCGACTGGCAGGAACCCAAGTGAAACACCAAATCGTGTTTGAAACTTCTGGCCTGCTATCAAGCCACGCTCAAAGGTCTGGCTACGGAGCCTGCAACACTGGGCTATGCACATCCTCCATGATCCCTGAGCATTCTGTAGCTCAGTTATACAAAACACGTGATGTGTTGAGCCTGGATGCTGTTTTGGGCCACTAGTCCCCAAAACTCCTGGGCTTTTGGCTCATGACAGAAATACTCCTTTATAGTCACTGCAGCTTTCCCCAAGCGTCACACTGCTGACTGGCTCCAGTGCCATTTCTCAGAATTCTGTGGCACTGATAGAAAAGCTAATAACAAGAAAAATGCCAGTACCTCCAAAAGAACTGCTGTGCAGAGCTTCCACAGGATACTTTACTGCACAGGCTGCAGGCCTGGAAAGGTATTGTGGCAGGTTTGGCTTCTAATAGTGCAGAAGCCACACAATCACCAGGAAAGAAAAAACAATACTCCAATGCTTAAGCATTGGAGTATTGAAATACACTCTGAAATTTCCAATGCAGGTGCCTGAAGCAGTTGCCTTTTATTGTCCTCTTGAAGCCCACACAGTGCTTTTTATACTAGAAGGATGAGCTACCGAGTATAAGCTCTTCATGACAAATACAGGAGGAAGGGGTAACTAACAGGACTGCTTCTTTACATCTTGGAAGTTTTGAGTGATCAGAGACCTCTTACCAGTTTTTTCACAGTACAGAGCTGGGGGGGGTGGTGGGGTGCGGGGAAGGCACAGAGCAAGGAAGAGGCTGAGTATTTCAGACTCAGCCTAGTTTCTCAAACCCGAAGGCAGTAACAGATGAACTATAAGACAAATCTGGTTTAGATTGTAGCATTGTGGAGAATAAAGCACCAGTCAGAATGAAAAACTGTCTTTAGCTCACGTAACACTCAACATACCCCAATTTATGTATGAAAGCAAACCAGATCTAGTTTTTTGAAATAGCCTAAATTAATCCCAGCAAGACGTGAGCCACTGTATAGCATCCTTAGCTTTCAATTTGGGAGAGCACTGAGAGCAGCTGGCACAGAGTAGGATGTCTCTAAACTGCTGTCAAGTCCCAGAGTGCTCCTACAATCATCTCCAAGAACAAAAATGAGAGAAATCAGAAAATGACACTCCTTTTTCTCTCCCCTCAGTCTCTCAAGCCTGAGCGCTAATAACCCCAATAAGAAAAAAAAAAAAAAAAAAAGGACAAAACCATTTTTCAGATAAATAATTATACTGGTATGTCTTATTTTAGACAGAAGTTACACAGCTTAAAAGTATTCACTCTCCTGGAAATTTTTTATCACATTGCCAATGAAGAAAGTATCATCTATTTTTGCAGCACACAGTCTGACATATGGCTGCTAAATAAGGGTGAGATTTGTACATTTGTGGCTGATTAAATGTAAAGTCCCACTCATACACACATGTACCACAATCAAGCACTTAGCTTTATTTGCAGGTGAAAACACAAAATCAGTCAGCTAGTTTGTTAGTAATTTGCTCTATTTTGCCAAATCTATCTGCTTTGTCACCCTTCAAATTATTAAAGCAGCTGCCACAAAATCACTCAGAGCTAATTACCTACTTGAAAAAATATACCCACAGGCAGGAATAATTTCTAAAAGTAAAAGCAGGAATGTTTTTTTCCTGGCAGACTTTTAAGCAATGTAAAATTTGTGCCAAATAAGTAACTCTTGTATTTACAAGAAATCTTTTAATATATTCCTGGAAGAAATGTCACTTAGAACATGAAGCTACACAGGCTACAAAACTTTAATACATTTAGATTAAGTTCAGCAAATACATTAAGATGAGAGTACACAGGTACTCATCTTACCCATCTTACTGCACATTTTGATTTTCACATCTGGCTTGACACTGTACTGAGATACTGAGGATCAAATCAAGGAAAAGTATGTTTTAAAAGAAAATTCAGGGAGAAAACACCTTAGGATGAAAGCATTGAGAGAAGCATTACATTTACAAGACATATCCTCTGTTATTGTGTTGTTCCAAGTCTGGGCAGAATCCTAAGATCTAAAGCAGCTATGGACCTACATAGCATTTCAGGAATTATAAACTGTGATATTCGGTGTTTTCCTTAAAATGCCCAATTAATCATGTCGTAATACTAGACAAAAATCTAACATCTGACTTCTAAAACTAAGCAACCACCACTGCAAATCTCTGCTCTTTCATGATTTAGCAGAGAGAAGTTTGAAGAGTTTGAACCACAAAAGCTCAAGTGATGGAACTCAAAGAGGAGGACCTCAGGATTATTTAAAACCTCATCAATATTTATAGCTAGCTTGAACAGTGAGTTTGGATCACTGGGAGCAAAGCAGCTGCACCCAAACAGACTTCTAGTTGTTTGGGAATCTTGGGCAGAAATATTTAGCCCAGGTTCACTAGCAGAAAGGAGAATCAATGTTGCCACAAAACACATCAAAATATTCTGTTCCTTTTGAAGGGAAAGGGAGACGAAATCATAGAATCATTATGGTTGTAAAAGACCTTTAAAAGTCGAGTGCAACCACTAACCTCACACTGTCAAGCCCATGACTAAACTAAACTATGTCCCTCAGCACTCATCTATGCATCTTTTAAATATCTCGAGGGATGGTGTCTCCCTGGGCAACCCTATGCTAAAAATTATTAGATACTATAACAAAAAGTGAGCTGGTTGCCTCTGTAAGACTAGTGCTTTACTGTCAGAAGGACTCTCAGAGACTTTCCCCTAAAAAGACACAGGCATCTCCCATACATTGCTACAGAGTAGGGTGCTCTCTTCTCAGCTATCTCTGTCCTCTCATTTTTTAGCAAAGCCACCTCCCTTTCTCCCTCTATTAAGTCCTTTTGATTTGTTTTTTAAAGTTGCTCAAGGATAAACTGATTTTCCCTACGGTTTTAAGTAATTTCTTTAACAGAACTTATTTAAAACATTTACTCCTATCAGATAATGCCATATTCTGCAAGCAATTTCACCAATGTCAGTAAAACTTAATCAGCACAAGAAAAGCACCAATGCTTGACTTTAAGCTGTTTGCAATTTGTAGGAGTGAGTAACACACAGAAAGAATTCAGTTTCCCTAGGTGGGAGTTCTGTGCCTCTGAGCACAGCTGCCAAACGAAGAGAAATCCGATAGGCATTACCAATCATGAATGTCTCAAGTGTCCTGTGCCCATTTGTCTCCTTTAGAAAATGGCTAGGAAGCTTAACTATACATGTAGGAAACAAACTGTACATTAATTGCTTCAGTATAGTTTAAAGATTATANGCAATAAATTTTAGCACATCAAAAGGAGAGATTAGCAAAGCTTAATACATCTGTGATCCACATTATGGGTCTTTTTGACAGGTACAGTGAGAGCAAAACTGGGGAACCTCAACTGTACAAAGTAAACTACTTCAAGAAATCCTTCTCAGCCACCGTTTCCTTGTTTCATGCTCAATACAGAAATCTCACATTAAATATTCTAGCTCCTCTGACTCCATCTGGTGCCTTCAGATAGCAATCCCCAAGCCCCACCTGAAATCTGTTGGTGACTTCAGCTTGCCTCTGGCTGTCACCTACTATCCCTAAAACTCTCTATCAGGAAAAAATCATGCCACTAATATGTCTAACTTTTAACCTCTTTGCCACAAGACTTTCTAACATACCTACTTGAATAGGCCCGAACAAGTTGATTCAAGACAGATTGGTGCTGGTTTTGCCAGTAAAACCTGCAGAACCTGAGTCAGTCCTTCACTCTCATCCAGCTTCCAATAGCAGACTCATGTCCCTCAGAAAGCAGACAACTGGGTTGACGCCCATGAGTGCATTTACAGCCTTTACAAGGGCAGTAATACTGATGCAAACACGCACGTCCTGTTTCAGCTGGTTTACAACAGTTACCTAAAAACCTCTTCACTCTGCTTAAACTACCAGCCTTGTGTTTTATCTTCCAATTAATCAGTTCTCAATTCCAAACATCTGCAAGTAGAAAGGAGACACTGAAGCTCAAGGCAAGCTTTTCTATTCCCCTATGAAGCAACATGCAGCTACCCCAACTCTCACCCACGAGAGAAACCTCTCAGACTTTGTTGATGGATCAGAACATGATGGCATTTTATTTTAAATAAATTACCTTTTATGAAAAAACAAACAAACAAAAAAAAAAAACCAAGACCCAAGAGCTAAAAGTTCTAGTGGTACTTCTGTTTTCCATACATTGCTTGTTACGTTCATTCTTCTGTTTGTTTGTTTTATTTCAAACTTCTTGATTTATAATCCAGGAGGGAAGAACAGCTCAGTTAAAAATTACTTTCAGTGGTTCTCACTAGGGTTTTTTTTTTCATTTATGCACACTGCAAGAGAGAAATACACATTTTTTCTTTACAATTGTGAATGTCTTCTATTCACATGATTAAAAATTATTTTGCTCCTCCTCAGTCTGTTTCCCTTTAAAGTCCTACCTTTGCAGAAGCAGTCATTACACAGTAAGATCATTCAGATTACAAGCAACATGCAAATCCTGCAAGAAGACTTGCACTTTAACAAAAATAAACATAATAATGCCTATAAACAAGTACTAAGACTTTTCATCATTAATAATTAATAATAAAGGTATAAATGCACACTCCAAGGGTCAGATGTTCACTACATATTTTCATTAAATGGCATGGTTTGAGAGAGAGAAATTTAAGGCTACAGGACCATAACTTGACGCAAGAAGGTGGCCTTTTCCTGTAATAGAGATGACATCTGCCTCTACCTAAAACTACAGTGAGTGCTGATCATGAGACTTTCAGGTTTAATTGCCTGTAACCACAAGCAGTACAAACCACAGTAGGAAGTCAGTTAATGAACTTGCAAGATATGTAACAATTGCTATCAAGACAAAATTATGAGGCTGTTTTAATTAACAGTATTCCTTTCTTCCTGCATTACTTACATATTCTTCTGCTAGGAAAATTTACACAGAAGTAAAAGTTTGAGTCAACACTCGCTGATGTCAGAGGAAGACAAAAATTAGACCATACAGAGAAAAAAACATCCAGGCTGTAAAAGATCTGTTCCAACCAATTTAGTATCTGGCTTTAGTAGTTTTTAATGACACCAAGAAGAACCAAGAAGAAGGATTTCCCAAGATGAGAGACTTAGTAGGTACCATAAGCAAAGATGAAGATGGGTTTTGTGTAGTCTTCATTCTCTGTGTACCTCTCATCATGAACTCCATCCACACATTGTGACCTACTTACACTCCTGCAACAGAACAGAACTTGACATTCTTTTTTTTTAAAAAAAGGAAGAAAAATATCAGAAAATATTTAATCTCTTTATTCTGCTTTGTGTTACTTACAAAAGTTTTTAGTTTGTTGTCCCTACTTATACGAATACATGCCGTAAAACCAAATATAGGATTTTGTATCTATGTAACTTGCAAATATGCAAACTTAGATATGCTTGTAAATGTTTGTCACTCACAGATATGTATACGAACACCTATTTCTGAGCAGAAAATCATCTACAGATATCTCATTTATTTGCTCTCTTTGTGCCCATAGCCAAAAAAAAAATAATAAATGTAGGTTCCCAGAACTTTATCTTAAGCAAGTCTGTCATTATTAGGTCAAGTTCAAAGAGGAAAGCAGCCAACAGGTCAAAAGAAGACAAATCCACAATATTTTGATTGGCCTTTTCATTGTTTTTGGAGAGCTCCCGTACAACACTGCATAAGAGACAGTTACTAACTGTGTTCTGTTCCATTGAATTAAAAGCCAGTTTCAAGGGTAATAACAATTCTGTCCAGCAAATAAATTATCATAATAATTTACTATCATGACTAATCACCTTTTTTATACTTTCTTTTCCTTGAGCGATAAGAAAGCACTCATTTTAATTTCTCAAGAATTAAGAAAGAATTCTCTATTGCATGCCCATTGCATGGGAAAGAACACACACTTATTCTGAAGTGAAATCATTATTGATCGTTCAATAACAATCGGCAACTGCCACACCCTTCACATTCATCTGTAAAACTAAACTTATGTTCAAAACATAGAGATCAAATTCAGGACCTCAGCCTTCTTCAGCTATCCATAAAGAGATAGATGACTGAAAAAAAAAAAGCCATCTGGCATAACAAACTAAGAAATCGATGGTCCGTAAGTAGCAAAAGTTCATAGGCTTGTGCTGAATGTGTTAAGAAGCAGAACTAAGACAAATGCTGAACACTTCAGCACAGTGCCACAGGGCTTTCTTGATGAGGCTGACACGTCTCCTCTCACGGTGCATAGGATCCTAGATTGGGTTTTGCCCACCCAGAGCTGCTCACTCCTGCCAACAGCAATCACTTTGAACAAAACCAGAGCTAGTAAAAGAGAGGAAGGCCTGCAGATTCTAGTACAGGTAGTGAACCAATGCTTGTACCAAAAAAAAAAAAAAAAAAAATCACACCAAACCCTAAAGAACTACTGTGATGTTTGTCCTTATACTTTTTTCTTGGGATATTCTAGAACGATTGGAACTCTCACCAGTTGAACAGCTGCATATAGCCTTTCACATCATCCTCCTATGAGCTGTGTCACATTTTTTCCCTCATGATGCAAGCAGATATAAATACATGTGGGAATCCAAAAATGAGTTTTGTGGGAGTTGTTTTCTTTACTTAAAAAGGAAGGAAGAATGAAAAATATTTATTTAAAAGAAATCATACTGTGCATACATGTAATTACATTTAGAATTGTCTGGGGAAAAAAGGGGAATGATTTGAACAAATTTAGCATCTGAAACGAAATCCAGAATTTTATAGTACACCAAAATAAAACCACACAAAAATACAAAGCCAGAGTAGAGGTGTTTATGTAGAAACCTCCATTGCACACCATCGACATCAATATCGATTAATTGGATATGAGAATATAGTGTTTCCATTCCATTTTATCTACAGTCACTTAGAACAAACAAACAAAGAATTTTACTAACTTAGAGATGCTGTTACCCTGTGCGTGGTCTGAAACAGTTTGCTTTTCCTTCATCAAGAAAACATCCCAAACGTATTTCACTGAAATGTATTTTCATATAAACTCCAGAAACTTATCGGTTTTCTCAAATATTTTGTTTTTCACTAATTATGAAGTCAAAGAAAATCCAAAATCACAATCTGAAAAATAAAGTCTCGGGAAATTTCTAAAAATATCTGTGAAAATGGTTACTTAAATTACAAAAAACAATCTCTCCAGACAAATGCTTCCTTAACAAAACAGAAATAATTACTGTTGGTCTGTTTCATAATTAGAAGTTTGAGCAGTGAAAATAAAAAATACAAATCTTCCTACATTTGCTTTGTGAAGAAATTCCCAGAGATGAAGATTCTATCCATCTTGAGATCTCCAAGTGTTTGTGTTGACCAAGACAATAGACTCTGACTTAACAAAAAAAAATTATTTTACAGAGTTTTTATTCAATAGATTTTTACAACTCTAACACAGGCAAAATAGTACTGAATTTTAATTTCTTGGCGGTACATTAGAAAACAGTATTGATGACACCCATGTCACCTGTTAAGATTTCAAGCTTTGATGTAAATTTTAGTTGAGAAATCAGTTTTCTACAAAATCGGGAGCATACAATTGCTAAAGATTTTGGAAAGTGTATGATATCACAGGTACCACTGAAACTTTGACTCAGTAAAATATTGATATTTCGTGGATATAAATATGATTTAATGATTTAATTAACATGACATCGTTAATACGATATGAATAAATTTTAGTTATCAGAAGAGTAACACATTAAACAGAAGTCCTAAAAAACATGTCTGCACATACAGAAGTGATCACTATTCAAATTTTCCAGATAAAATGCAAGGTGAAAAAAAGGTGATGCATCATTGCAGCGAAAACTGCAGTTCTCTTACAATACTTAGATCCTCTCTCTTATAACTTGAGTACATACGTAGAATTTTTTCATAAAAATGTTTTCAAGTAGGATTAAACACTGCGCATCTCACTTTTCCTGTTTCTTGTTTGGCGAGCAGAAAAACAGACGGCAGAAGCAGAAGCATTCAATCCAAGTCAAAGACAAATGCTTCATGCTCTTCAAACAAAGCTCTTAGTCTGAATAAAGGAATAAGTCTAACCACTTTGCTCAGTTAAGCCTGTACATTTAAGAACTATTTCTGGACTGAAGCTTTGAAAATGATCCTTCTAATGTTTGTATGAAACCAAGGTGATCTAAACAAAGAGGCCTTTTTTCTCTGCAGACGTCTTTTTTCATTAAAAACAGGCCTTCCAGTTCAAGACCTGCAGCGTGAAGGAAAATATGCTGCTGTTGCTCAAACTTTATCCACTGTTTGTTTAAGAGTTCATCAGTCTGAGCTGTCAAAACACAAACTTTCAGCAGTTCTAATCTTCAACTAAAAAAAAGATGACATTCACAAACACCTTTGGGCTTGTGAGACCTGGTTTGCACTAGAATTGCCACAAAAGCCTTTATCAACGGACAATTCTTACACGATTAATAGCCCAAATACAACAAAAATGTCCCCTAAGGTACTCATTAGGGAGAGCACTGCAAGTTTGAAGGTACTTAGAGATGAGCATTTTTACTTTGGCTTTGAGGCAAACCTTTCTACTGTACACTTTTGCCACAGCCCAGCACTGCCTGGATGCTTGTCCACAAACCATGAGTGGCAGAGATGGGCTCCTCACTCGGAGCTGGCAGAATCTTGAATTGCCTCAATGCACAAACAATCCTTCCACCTCCGTTCTCATCTAGGCATGGACAGAGATGACATGCTCCCAGTACCGACTCCTACGACTAAAACTTATGTGCACACACAATTCAGGATAGTGCGCTCCCTCCCTGCCACACAGATTGCCTTGTTCATCTGGTGTTAGCAGGACCCCACCTCACTGGCATGTTGGGCTAAGTCACATTTCTCCACTAAGCTCAGGTCCCCCAACTCAGACAGCACCTGCACCAAGTTATAAATTGTTTTCGGCAGAGAGGGTGGCATTCCAGATCCCAGCTACAAAACACTAGGTTGAGCAAATTGTGTGAGAAGCTTCTTCTCGTACATATCCAAGGAGCTAAAAATGGATATACCATCACAGTTGTCCTTTTGCCCCACTCTGGTCCATTTGTGTCTGTACAAATATCTTTTACAACCGGATCTATACAACCACTGCTAATGACTCACTGAAGCGCCATTACTAATCTGGGATTTATGCCATCATTTTTCAGTCAAGACTGATTAAAGAGATTTGGCAATACTGCAAACATAATTCAGCATCTCTGGCACTGTTTAGCAAACTGTGATCACAGCTTCACATGTATTAAGACTGGTGGCCATCTGCAAAATTTCATGCTGTTGCATCCAAAGAACACATATTCAGCCAGCCATTTGAACTGTGGGTGAAAAAGATGGGTGGGAAAACGAGAAGATCCACAGAGTATGATTAAGCAAATATCCAGTTCTAGAGTGGCTAAAACACTATCATTAAAAATAGACACTGTGCAATTCTGTCTCAAGCGTTGCATACGCATTTAATAAAACCCAAGTTGTTTTTATATCAGCAACAAACTAAACCCCAAGACTTCTATTAAAATATAGACAACTGACTTTGATACATCACACCTCAAAACAATAATTACTTAAGTGTGTTATAAAACTCCAACAACATTTCTCCCCCACATTTCCTTTTTCCTTTGGACTTTGCCTGAAATCTGTACTCCAATGTGCAGCAAATCCACATTGCTTCAAGCATTCTTTTGGCACCAAGAAATGGAAGTAGGGTGTAAAAGAGTGAGATATTAAAAGCTATGGTACCAGCAAAGCAAAGGCCAGACAGCAGGAGATTTTCTGTGACTCTTTACTAGAGAACTTGTCTCTATTTCCATCTGAAAGACAACATTTTAGTGCTCTGAATATGGTAATTCCTTTAAAGCCTGTAGTTCGAACTGCTGCCAGCAACAGATTTCAGATTCAAGCAGATGGAAGAGAGAAACTCCATCTCTGACAGGTAGGGACTGCTGCTGCTTATGTGGGGTAGGCCTTCCTTTGGAGGGTTTTAGCACAGTTGTTACTTAGCAAATCCATTTCAGAGGAAAAGTAGGGCAGTCAGCCTGACAGTGCGAACAAATGACAGTATCACATTTCCAAAGCCTTCCAACGTGTTGCATGCCCCTCTCATCATCCCCGTCTCCATTTTCCAGTAAATATCATCTTCATGGGGATATAACAGATCTACTACTCCAGCTTAGTGCCCCTCCTGTTTTCCCAAGAGGAGACCACTCCCTTACTACTCATCATAGAACCTTTATTCATTATTTGATTGCTTTGTGTCATTTCAAGGATTTCCATACTGGCCATTACTGACAGAAACATTTATCTTCTTGAGTCCAAGCTCTACCCTCATACCCAGCCCTGCTAACACCAGATGTTGAATGCTGCGGATAAATTAAGCATCCGATAAATGCAATGTCATATACATGCATCAGTACCGAAATACCACTTTCAAATGTGAACATAACAGGAGGTCTGTGGGAAAGGACTTTTTTGAGCATTTCATAGAATCACAGAATGGTAGGGTTGGAAGGGACCTGTAGAGATCATCTAGTCCAATCCCTCTGCAGAAGCAGGTCAACCTAGATCAGGTCACACAGGAATGCGTCTAGGCAGGTCTTGAAGACCGCCAAGGAAGGAGACTTCACACCCTCCCTGGGCAGCCTGTGCCAGGGCTCCCTCACTCTCACAGTGAAATAGTTTTTTCTTATGTTTAAATGGAACTTTTTGCATTCCAGCTCCATCCCATTGCCCCTTTGTCCTGTTGCTAGATATCATAGAGAAAAGGGATGCCTCAACCTCCTGACACCCACCAAATGGTATATTTGTAAATGTTAATAAGATCCTCCCTCAGTATCCTCTTCTGTAGACTAAACAGCCCCAGTTCCTGCAGCCTTTCCCCATAAGCAAGATGTTCCAGTTCCCTGATCATCTTGGTGGCCCTGTGCTGGAACCTCTCCAGAAGTTCTCTGTCCCTCTTGAGCTGGGGAACCCAGAACTGGACACAGGACTCCAGATAAGGCCTCACCACGGCAGAGTAGAGGGGAAGCAGAACCTCTCTCGACCTGCTGGCCACACTCTTCTTGATGCATCCCAGGATGCCATTGGCCTTCTTGGCCTCAAAGGCACATTGCTGGCTCATGGTTAGTTTATCGTCAATCAGGACTCCCAGGTCTCTCTCTGCAGAGCTGCTCCCCAGCAGGTCAGTCCCCAGCCTGTGCTGGTGCATGGGGTTGTTCCTCCTGAGTTGCAGGACTCTGCACTTGTCCTTGTTGAACCTCATGAGGTTCCCGTCTGCCCAACTCTCAAGCTGGTCGAGACCTCACTTCATTTGAAGCACATTGAGCCAGGTCTGAGTTTCTTAGTGTAAAATCAGAAGCACAAGAGCAAGACATGTGCTTGAAAGGCAGCATGGAAAATGGCTTTATAGTTGGGCTGCCACATGAAGAGAAGGGTTATGAACAGTGCCGGTATTTTGATAAATAGAAGCACATGCTATCTACACATAAAGACACAGCCTCTTTTTCTAACACAAATCTTCACTAGATGTTATTTAAGAATATTCAAATGAACACCCAAAACTATGCAAAAGCCAACAAAACAAAACCACCCAGACATAAAAAGGAAACGTGTACCTTTATGGTCCTTTTCAGTCTTCATACATCTCCCCATTACCTTACAGCACCCGCTCTGTGCAACATGTCATTTAGGAGAAAAGGAGGTCTACGCCCAGATTACTTCCAACCACACGTACCACAACAGGAAAGCAAAAAATTTCCTGTATCATTATATCATCTCATTCCTGTCTGCAAACAATAAACTCCAACAAATGCAAGACTGCATTAAAAAGTATCTGCACTAAAAAAAGCAAACAAAAAACTCCAGTCTTTTCTCTACAGTTACACACTTGCACAATGCATTTAAACACCATTAACCAAATCCTTCCTCAATAGGCACTCAACTCACCTTGTAAAGGGGTGCAACAGATGTTCAAAAGTAAACAGAGTGGCAGGTGATCAGATGGGGACAGGGAACAGCCTCCATTTGACATTCTAGGAAGGTTTGCGCTTTAGGAAGGTCAGGAAGCAGCTCTTCAGAGGCAGAGGCTGTTCCTCTGAGCAGAAGCAACTCCCGCACTGCCTAGTCGGGAGGAGAACATTGTCTTTTGCTCATGGGATGCTACCTTCTTAATTTTAGTTCAGTAGGACACAAAATCCCTCTAGAGCCAATATGCCAAGGTACTCAGAGCTATCTGTTAGAAAGAACTACAAGCCAACATTTCAGTAATCAAAAGTTCCTGCTTCAACACACAACAGCCCACAAGAGTCTCACCTTAAAAAAATCCTAATCAAGCATTTGGTTGGAAGTAAAAAGCTGTTCATTTGGGCCAAGACAGAAGAAATGGGTAGCTGATAGAAGAAATCTTGGAGCTGATAGAAACCGGAAAGATGAGATCACAACTGCAAATTACTGAGAATGGGATTACAAGCCATTTCCTTGGTGTAAATGACTTGTTGAAGACATAGTCAATTGCACACTATGGTTTTCTTAAGTCATCTTTCTTCCTCTTTGGAAATTAACTACATTTGCGCATTTCTTTCTACCCACAGGGTAACCATGAAAAAAGTTTTTCTATTAGTAATCACTGTCACTTAAAATCGAGCCATCTGAGACACAGTATTTTAGGATAACCATGCAACATGAAAGCTTATTGCTATATGCATCAACTGTCATTAGTAGTTTTCTTTGATTTAGGTATCTTTAGCAGTCAACGTGGGAACCTCATGTTTCACTTTCAGATATTCTTTTTTCCGGTTATGCTTTAGAAGGCTGATTCTGAAAGTATCTGAAAGTGTGTGCAAATCCTCATCACCTAAAAATTCTATACAGCTTCTGTACTGGATCTTCGAACTCACAGTGTCTTGAAGGTTCCCCTTTAAAGCATTAGTTCAGTATTTTGAAAATTTATTGTGCAGAGAGCTGCTTCTCCTTTCATTTTCTTTCTGAGAAATTAGAATCTCCCAATTTTTAGACTTTTGGTTGCTTTCACTTTTTGACTGCTAATTCTGTTAATTCAGTAGTACCAAAGTTCCCTCAGAGTTCATAGTTCCCCTTCCTTGTTTTTCTTGTTGTTTCTTTTTTCTTGTCTTGCTTCTTGTAGTTCTCTAAATTATGCTCTCATGATCTTCAATCATAATTCTAGAGGGTCATTATCTCCATCACAAGACTTAAACAATGACAGATAAATTATATTTTCCTTACCTTCTCCATAAATTAATGTCAAAGTCTTTTAAAGTCTGTTGGCCTAGAACTCAAATCTATGACTTTTCCTAATCCTGTCATTTTTTTTTATTCCCCAGGCTCTTAACACTTTTTAGATGAACTGAAGCTCTTCCAGAACCACACAACATTACTCTCCCTAGAGATACATGTCTTCATGGACTCTCCAATCTAGCTGCTAAACAATAAATCAAAAAGACAAACATATAGATGGATTTTTATCATTTCTTGCCTTTTCCAATCCTTAGACATCACAGTTTAAATTTGACCAACTGTTTGCAAGCTCTAATTTATGAATGTCAATGGCAGGTCCCAGATGGATATTACTGGGGTACGTTGTGGTCTCAGAACCTCAAAATGCTTCTGGAAGGATGTTCATCATGACAGGGAGTCACAGTGCTGCCTGCAGAAGTAGTCTGAAATTAAACGTCTCCCATTAAACATCTGCCTCAAAACTTCTAGCTCAGAGACTATGTAGTTCCTGATACCATTCTGCTGCAGAAATACCACAAAATGGATTTGTTTGCATTTCACTAATTCTTCAATTTCTAAAAAAAATCCAGATAGGTCCAATATATACAGATACTGATGTCAGCATCAAACTGGCAATAAGATGTAAGCCATACACAATTACCCAAATTCAAACACATTTAGAAGCCCACATCAAAGTGGGGTTTGCACATCCCCATAATCACTGTGATGGGGCTCAAGAAAAACCCAGAAATACACAGTGATTTTGTAGAACTACCAACAATTATTTCCTCCACAATCACTGTTCCTTCTGACTTTTACCTAAGTCTCACAACACTCTGCTTTTTCCTGAAAGTCTTAGGTCCTTGAAGCATGTATTTCATATAGGAAAGACAAATCCTTTCACCTTATGAGTATCAGAGTAGGTCTTCCAAACATTCTGTACAACTCAACTTGTTGAAGAAGGCAGGACACATAATAGTTCTTCATGCCCATTCACAGGCACAAATAATTTAAACATGTTTTCAGGAAGAGTGGAATATGAGGTGCCCACATAGCATGCTATTTTACTCAATATTATTGAGCAGAGAACATCAAGATCGAGAGCTACCTAAAAGCTTCCAAAGCTGGGAGACAACAATGAAGTCTGTAGCAAGGATTATTTCAATGACCCTCACAATTTTTGAAGGCTTCCTGTGATTCCCAAATGCCCAAGGTTGATAACACTACTGCCATATACATTCCCTGACACTCTTTTTTAACTGTTGCTTGTAAAAGTTAGGGCTCATGTCTTCCTTTAGTCAAGGGAGAATTACTCATGACATTTTACTTGAGACATGCCCACCATGACTTCTAAAAGAACTTTTCACTGGACTCTCGCAACCAGTTTCAAACAACTACTTTCCTACCCTTCCTATCAGTGTCACCCATAAAGCCCATGGGGTGCCTGTCCCAAATGCAAATTTCAAAAGTAGGAAGTAGGTAATGGGAGGGGGCAAAAGGTGCACTTACAGCAAAATAAATTTCCACCCTTAGACTGAAAGCTCTCAGGAGCACCCTTGCAGAAGAACTAGTTTCCACTGTGTATTACTCCAGCCCCCACCTGCAAGATGCAGTGTGAAAGAGAAGAGAGGTTCCAATGATAAATCCTGGGGTGACCTATCCTGCTCATACACACAATTCAGTGGAGGGGGCTATGTTGCTTGCCTTCTTTCTTCACACAGCAGCAAATAACCCCAGAAGCAAATAGATTCTGGAGATTTTAACACTCCAAAGCTAGACAGGAGTTGTCCATGGCAACCCTGGACTGTCACAACAACACAGTAATACAACAGCTATCTGTTGTTCTGAGAGTAAGAACCAAAGTTACTTTCCAAACTGCAATACCCTGAATTAACTCTGAGGTAAAGGAAATTGAGGGAAAATGAGCTTTTGTCCCCTTAGAGCAACCGGAAGGAAACAAAACAAAGAAGGAAACAGAGAATTTCTATTCCTAATGCCAAGTCTTTAGCCCTTGACACATCTACGTGAGTCATTACATTTACGTAACAAAACACTAGAAGTTTTCCCTGCTCTTCCTGAGAAGGGAAATCTCACTAGAAAAACACTGACTCTCATAATGTGCTCTCCACTAATTGTCTCCCCCTGTATCTGCTTTCTGCTAGGGGTCGACAGTAGTGCTTTACAGGAGCTCTCAAAGTCTTCCTGTGCTCAACAGCTAGTCTAATTGCTGAGCTGATTCTACGTAGCAGAGCAGACGCCTCCACTCCACCAGCATCTCTTCTCCCAGGGCAATGTTATCCTGTTGAAAAGTAACAGGCATTATGCACCCACTGAAAAGCAGCCCAGTACACATACAAAGAGCCAAGAGTGAGCCTGTGATGGCTTCTAATGGCTTTATTTACATCTCACCGGTCCATTTTTAGCAGCATGCTCATTTTACCTTTAAGATTTGAATACAGTTGCTCAATTCACATCCAAGCTTGAAGGGTACTGAGGTTCTCTGTTTCTAACATCACCTGGACACTCACTTCTCTACTGCAAATGAGCCACTTACACTATACAACAGAACTGCTAAATATTTTATGTAGGCATATTGATTCCATATGTTAATTAGATATTTAATCTAAAATATTCTCAAAACTGAGTAGAGCACATACATCCCAAACTCTCATTGCAAATTAACTCTCTATAGGAGCTTTCATACAGATTTCTTGACTATATTTTGCCGTGCTCTCTTTTTATAGAGTATATAACCTTCTGGTCATAACAGATTGCTTGCTCCCAGCTGGAAAGTCTCTTGGGAACACAGAGCTGTAACTTACCATTAATATATTAAGTACAGAACATTTCAGACACCATGACGCAGAAATCACAAAGATAGAAAGCTATGTGAGAATCTGATGTAGGATTAACAAGGCTTACTCCATCCTCATCTCTAGCTAACGTGAAGCAGTAAACCTACAGCTCATGTTGGAAGCCGGTGTTTCAGGCACTTGCACTGTCACTGTTAGCACTTCCAGGAGATACAGTTCTTACTGAGACTTCTTGGAACGGGTAATCTTACTAAAATATAGATTGGGTCAAACCAACAGGAAAAAATAACTTTTTGTGGGTAATCTGTCCTTGCCAAAAGAAACATTTTGTAGAAAAGATTCAATCAGAGCAAATGTAATTTTCTTAAGTCTTATAAGCTTGGTAAGATGAAGGCTGTCTACTACTTGATGAAAAAACAACCACATAACGTGGACAACTTAGATGGCAGCACCTAAACATTTTTGGTTCATGCTCAACAAACATTTCTTTGCTGTTGTTTAGGAAAGTTGTTTTCTCTTGGGGATAAAAAGGAGTTTTGGTACATGTCAACGCAAAGATGAACTTCAGCATTTCCACTACTTTTATCAAAAGGCAAAGGGTAGTAGGAAAGACTCTGTTTACATTGAAATCAGTTCCTTGCTACACAAGATTTCCACCATTTTCTAACAGACAGGTCATTTACATGCCAGCACTAGTCCCTCCATTGTTCTAAAAATCTCTTACATGCCACCATATGCCAAACGTTATGCCGTTGTGTCACTGAAGAGTAGCTGCGACACACAGGTTCACACGAAGAGAATGAATGGTTTGTAAACCATTTTTTAATCCTTCAGCAAGAGAGGTGTAATCAGAAGGCGAGACCAGCAGCATCACGACCCCTAACTATGGATGCTCTACATCACTTCTTAAAAGACTGTTGTTTTCAGTTGCTTACATTTTCCCCAAAGTGTGTGCCCAGAAACTTTTCATGCTGAGTGTTTGCCTCAGACTGATTTTTAAAGAATAATCATTACTTTCAGCTCCTGCCAAGAATAAGGGCTCAAGGAAAAATGTTTTGCATAAATTTCAAAAACACCAAGAACTGTCTTTTCTTTCTATCCTAAGCCTTTTAAAAGTCACAGTAACCACAGATCCAGTAAAGATTTGTTCACAACTAAAATCTTCAAAGCTGACAAAAAATGGCGTACCCTTAATTTCCACAGTTGACCTAACTGTGCATGTACTGCCCTACAGGCAAACTCCCTGCTCCTTTGGTTTGGAAAACCACTCCTTTTAGCAATCATTTAACATCAGTTTGGGCCAACAGAACCTGTATCTCTAGGACCAGTCTTCGTGAACAAGACAGAAATCTCAAATTCAAAGCATGGGAGGGGAAAATGGAGTTGGAGAAGTAATAGATTTGAAGAGCAATTCTGGAAAAGTTGGCTTAAAAAAATTAAGATGTCAGAAGACCAAGACTGAGATCTCAGAGTAGAAAAAAGGTCAGACTTGGCTGGGAATAATCATTGCAGTAAAACACTGGGGAGCTGACAGGTATGGGCAGACCAAAGAGACTGGACAAGGAGCATAAGGAAGAACACCAAGGAGGGCAGGTAAAGTTGGCACAAGGAGTCTGGGAACCAGCTGTCAAAACAGGAAAGATACTAGACACAGACTTGAAGGGAGTTCAGCAGAAAGAATACAGTGCCAACTAGCTTAAGGTGTTTGACTTGAGCCATCCACGATTTACCGTTGGAGGTATGCAGTCTTTTACTTAGGTAGGGCTTAGCAGTTCTGTGAAATTGAAACTAGATGTTCAAATCAGGCACCCAAAACCTGAGAAATAATGTACAGACCAATGGCAAAAGGGCAATTTTTAAAGACTTGCCCTGCACCACACGGGAACTGTGGAGAGTGGTAGGGCTACATCTCAGGCCTCTGGAAGGATGCTGCAGAAAACAACTTTGTCCTCCTCTTCCCTCAATCCCTTGATTTGATCCCTGCGTGGCTTCCAATTTCTGCCAACAAATAAAGCTGTGACACTCACTGATGTCCTTTACTGCACAGTTAATTTCCAGATTAGGCCCCTCCTGTGCACTAAATACAACCCAGAAAAGCAGATCATCTAACTAAAGATTTATCCTAGCTGGAATCCATAAGCCAAAAGTTTGGGTTCACGGATTGCTCATTTAAGGCAGTTATTTTACAAACAGTGCAGGTCATATACGGTTTAAATTGTTGTCTTCATGCCTACAGCTGTCTTCTTTGCATGAAGCAGCATTGTTTTCCCTTCAGCATGGACCCAACAGTGCCAAACACTTCCCCTGATCCCAGAAATGACGACAGGTGGTCCACCCACACTTTGGGTACAAAAGTTATGATCACTAGAAAGCCCCAAGGACCACATCCATCCATCTATGCAACTGGACAGCAAATAAAGTTCATGAGACCACAGGGAGTTGAGTGTCACAGACATCACCTCCTGGCTTCCAGCTGTGACACTGACTTTTAAATATGGCTAGACATACATGACTTCTCTACTGCTGCTATTATCTATTAGTCTTCTATTAATTGTTGCCATATCTGCCTGTGTGATACTGTACAGTGTTGAACTTTTAAAAATGACCCACAAAAACTGGAAGGGCTGAGATAGCCAAGATACCGAACAGGCTGCCCAGAGGGGTTGTGGAGTCTCCTTCCTTGGAGGTCTTCAAGACCAGCCTGGATATGTTCCTATGAGACCTGATCTAGGTGAACCTGCTTCTACAAGGAGGTTGTACTAGATCATCTCTAAAGGTCCCTTCCAACCCTACCATTCTATGACTCTATATAATTCCCTTGCGCAGATAACCTGCATACTCAAAAAGTACCTGAGAAACACTCTACAGGCTTCTAGATCTGGACAGGTAGATTTACCACAGATTTTACATTTTATATGTAGCATCTTCCACAAGAAAATACAAAAGCATCTCTTTTTAAACGAATGCAACCTGATCTAGGCAGACCTGCTTTAGCAGCGGGGTTGGACTAAGTGATCTTTAGTGCTCCCTTCCAATCCCTACCATTCCATGATTCTATGAATGCTGTAATGTTCAATAAATCCTGATATTCACATGACTGCTATCAGAATTAACAATGCACTTTTATTTGTTGCTTTATGGTAAAAATAAAGCAGAAAAATGGCATACAGAGCTCGGCAAATACCTCTGGTGACTGAAGACATGACCACACTGTTGTTGAACTTTACTGCCTCCCAAGCAAAGTCAATGGACCAGCTCAAGCGAACGCTCTTCAGAAATGTCAAATCAACAGCTTAATCTAAGTCGCTGAACTTTGCATTAACGTTGCTGGAGCCCAGGCATGCACTTTGTTCTACCTGCCCTGTTGTGGGAGGCAGTAATTTCCAGCCTAGTCAATGTAAAAAACAGATACAGTATCAAAAGAACTGTTAGTGGCAAGATAAAATGCAGCAAGATGCACAGAGAAATCCAGATGGGTAAGGGAAAGAAAAAAAAAAAAAAAAACAACCTCACAAAGCAAACAAACAAACAATATTTTGAGAGTCTATGAATAACTGCTTTATTCTGAGCAACACTGACAAAATCAAGTTGTTTTTCAAAAGAGCACTTTGAAAAACTGGAGACTTAGCCGACTATGAACTACTATTCTTTTAACACTAGTCAACAGAGAGAAAACATAGAATAAGAGCTGGAAAAAGAACAGAGGAGGCTCCAAGCAGGCAAGAATTTTTAAGACACCTTAAGCAAAATAATTTCATTCTAAAGTCTTATTGTAATTCTCAACAGACTGGACAATGCTAGAAAAATTCTTCTAAAGCCTAAATCCAAGCTTCAGACTGTCAAGGGTTAAGACTGACAGCAAACACAAACATGAATTACAGAAAGATCCAATGCCTAACCCTAGCTGTAAGCCCAGCACTGCACTTTCAACAACACAAAGGATTTAACAGCAATCAGTGCAAGAACAAATTTTCCTACGAACCTAGTATCCTCTGTGCCGCCACAGTTAGCCATAATTTCTACCTTAGAGACTCGTCCTATTCATTGCAAGGAGAAATTCCAGGCACTAAATTCTGTCTAAGTACAGTTCATTTGGTTTGTACATGCTTCTGTAGCTGGAAGTTACAGAAAACTCAGCGATATGGCTGGCTACCATCAGGTAAAGAAGCTATTTAAGCACAGAGTCAGACTGGACCAAGCCTCACAAAAAAGGGAAGGAACTGAACATGTTCAGAGGCATTTGCAGGCAGTGGCTTTATTTGAAGAATTCTGTAGTTTGCTACAGTGCACCAAGTGTACCTTAGGTAGAAAGTGCCCAAAGGAACTGAGCAATGCCGTTTCCAAAGATCTGCAACATCTGTGTATACACACTTCCTACAGTTAAGTCATACGGCGGAAAGAATAATTATTCTTATAAAAGTTTAGATGGGTGGCAAAACATATTATTTTCTTCATCAAGATGAAACCAGCCATGAGAGCAGAGGATCCTAACACCTTTAAAGCATACTACCTAACAATGGGAGTTAGCAACACACATACCCTGCCCCAGGCCTTTGTGTGCAGGTTCTCTCTCAGAGTGGCACAGTCCCACTCACTTCCCATATGCTCAGGTTCGGGATGCAGCTGCCAGGGAAGCCCAGCTCTAAAGCCAGGCCCCTGCTTTTCTGTCCTCTCTGGACACATTCCAGATGGAGCTACAGGTTCAGAACTTCTCCAGGTTTTTTTTTTGCAGAAACTACAACCTTAAACTGCTCCACTGGAAAATGCTATGAAACATAGATCTGAAACACACTTCCTATCACTCACTCTTTCCTGTATGGGCCATCTACTCTCTCATCCTCCCTCCTCTTGTCCCTTCACTTTCCCCCTCCATATCCACGCTTCTTTTCTCCCATGCTACTTCCTTTCACCTCGCTCAGTCATCTCCTCCACAAAATCTGTTCTGTCTGCAACAAACTGGAAGAACAGAGCTGTATTTAGACAGCATCATCTCTCACACAACGGGCTTCTCTGTTAGCGTGGCAGAGCAGCAGGCCACAAACAAGATGCAGGCCTTTGTGAGAAACTGAAGAACATGAAAAGTGTTATACTTTCATGAGTGGGCCAGGTCTACACGTAACAGATCGAGAATGTCAGTATCTTTTGTCAAAATACCCTGCTGATATCATAAAAGGCCTTAGCAGTATCTCACTGCTGTATGTAATGAGTACTTTTGTGAATACAGATGCACATGCACAAACTTTGGTTGCAGAGGAATCTTTGGTCATATATCATAAGTTGCACAAGAAAGTCTGCTTCACATAAGGTCAAGATGGTTCTAGCTAAGGCAGGACGTACTGTGTTAATTCAATTCTATTCATTTTTACCCAATATGCAATGAATAGTAAAAAAGATCATAAATTCAAGAAATTCACACTTGGAAGTATAAAGAGCCAGGGACAGCCTTCTTGCTGAGCAAGCACACTTTACTGCTGCTTTCAAATGCTGTTTTCAAGAAGTACTACTGTATTTCTGCAGTGCTGGCACCTCCCTTCTCCCTGTCAGAGAAAGAAAAGTGGCTGGCCCAACAGGCTGACAGAAGCACAACGTCCACCTGCGCTGGCTGATACAGAAATGGGGAAAACACAGTAGTAACTGCCTGGGAAAAGTGCTGGGGAGTTTGCCTTCCATTATCTCATGCACACCTTCCTTACTACACGCCACACAAACCACAGAGCCTTACCCCTCCCTTATGCAGCCAAGACATGTACCCCCTCCTCAGTCATGTCTTTAATTTACAAATGCCCCTGTTATTTTCCTGACTCCACTTTGTCTACACTTCATTCTCAGCCTGCTCTACCTTGGTTGTTCTTTTGTTTTGCTTCGCAGGCTACCAATCTGTGGCAACCCTCCCCTCACAGTAAGCAGGCCACTACCAAGAACAGAACATGAGAAGCAAAGGAAAGAGAGAGCAGCAGCAGTAGGAAACGGCTGTGAAGCAGGAAAGGGGAAATCCTCCTTCTATCTGAAAGCCAGAAGAATCAATTGCATCTGTAGTAAAAAGCTTCTCTTATTAGCTTAAGCAGCAATAGGTGTGATTTTAAAACATTTGAGGCTGTGTTCATCTGTCTGACAGATGTGGATGAGGTAGACACACTCCAAACCTTTCTTCTTCCAAGGTCTACAACATTTTCCAACGACATTTCTGCAAAGGATGTCTGTTTGAGATTTAAGTAGATAATCCAACAATAGAGAGGAAATTCAGTTTGCAAGAAAAGAAACAGGAAGAGAAGTGACAAGCAGAAGCAGAGAGCGCAGAAGACAGAGCTCTGAGCTACGCCGCCTGCATTATTTGATCTCCTGTCTCTCTTCAAGGACAATAGGTAGAGGTTTCGAACTTCATCTCTACACAAGGTGATTGCTCTCCACACTCATGAGAGAAATGGGGAAGTTTTTCCAACAAAGTAATCTACAAAGGGATATTCTACAAAAGGTATTCCTATATTCCAAAGGTGCATCTTAAGTAATTAAAGGTGCAAATAGGTACTTACAATGTGCTGTAGCAAAGCATATGCCAGAAACCCAAATTAAATCTTAATAAGGAAACAAGAACCAAAAAGGGATCCTTGGCATTCTTATTTTCCTTCCCAGTTCCAGTACAATACTATGGAGGTTAAGAAGCCCAGAACATGAAGGAAACAGAGCAGTCTTTTCTCCCAGCAGTCATTTCACTCCACGGGGAGAACTCCTTCCATTTAGCATAGCATCTGTTCAACCAGAATGATTTGAACAGGTCTAAGATATGGTTGAAGATGTCCAACTTTCAAAGCACTTGAGATCTTAAGACCGAAAATTCTACTATCCTAGTTAGGGTCCAGCCTTCTGCCTCAAGTAAGTTTCTGCAGAGGTGTGATCGCTGTCTTTAGTAAGGCAGCCAAACACCCTCTGAAGATCACATGGCTCTTCTGCCACGCTTTGGCAGGGTTCTTTATTTCTCGATGGGTTCCTATGAGCTGACACCTCCTATAGATTAAGTTAAAATTAGCTCATTAAAAATATATTAAATCACAGGCAAAGTTGTCATGTATCAGGAAAAACGCATCCAGCCTAGATACAGATACTTGAAAACAGCACTGAAATCATAATTTGCTGACAACTCGGTACTGCCAGTAGGGAGCACAGTGAAGAAAAAGAGGCCACATCCACACCAAAATTTGGAAAGTGCCAGAACTTTTAAGAATACTCGATGTCAACTTCTTGCCAAAAATACATGTCCCTGCATTGGCTCTCACCTAACATTTGCATTGAGACTTACGAGTGAACTGGCAAGACACCACATGCTCCAAGTCCCCTAGAAGCAAGGTGGCTCGTTGAATTAAAACCTTCAAAAGCAGAAAAAAACCTTAACAAGTTTTTTAAGGTAAGGAACCACCAAATGGTGGTTCCTCAAGGGGAAACAATCTTGTTTCCAGGACATCAGGGCTCTGCTACCTCATCTGCCTTGGTTTAAAGTTTGAGGACATAAAAATACCGAAGTGTTTCTGCTGATGTTGCTTAACAAGTAACCCAGAAAGATCTTCCCAGGTATTGCTCTACTGCCAACATAGACAAGTTCAACATTAGACTTCTGCAGAAAAAAAATGACATTGTCCTGCAAATGGAGAGCTGCTGTCACCACAGAGTGCTTGACTTCCCAGGCCAAAGCTCCTCTACCATCTACGTGGTAGAGGAGCTTTGGCACATTGGCACATTTGGCACATTGGCACATGCTGCCAATGCAGAGCTTTAACCTGGGTATATTTACTTTGCTCCACTGTTCAGGAGAAAAAGTATGCCACGGGGACAAAGCTACAGCTTCATTCTTACACTGCTCCATCAAAGCCATGATCAGTACTGCAAAGGCACTGCAAACGCATTTCTGCTATATTTCACAACAACACTCTACCTTAATAAACAGGCAAAAACCTGAAACGTGCACCAAGCCAAACATACAATCTGTTTCCTTTTAAGGCTCCTCTAACATGGGAAACCATTCATAAAGGCCGTTCTGGAATAAATTAAGGGAGGTCAAACGTTCTTGAACATCCTCTTCACTTTCCACACTGCGCTATGCTTGCTAAGCTCCGCTCTTCAATTCCCGTTCCCAGAACGACGGCAGGCGCCGCTGAAAAAAGAGCAGGAGCCCACCGAAGGGCACAGGTGCACCGCACCTCACCGGGCCACAACCACCAGCAGCACCGCCTGATCTTGACTTTGTCAAACTTCTGCTCCCAACGACGAAGGCACAACCCTGGGCACAACCCCCACCTCAGGATGAAGCCTCCTGCACACACACACACACACACACACACACACACACACACGCGCACACACACAAAGTGCGCATGGGGCTCTTTCTGCACGCCCAAAGCACGCGGCAGTGCCGGGTGCTCCGAGTCCCCAGTCAACAACACCCGGGCTCGGGGTCAGCCAACCACCACCGCAACGACAAACGGAAGGGATGCGGAGTCTCGTGCCGTGCCGTGCCGTGCCGCACAGCCGTGCCGCGGCACAAAGCCAGCCAAAGGAGCGCCCGGGATAATACTGGGGAAAAAAAGAAAGCACACACCTATTCGAAATACCTGGAAACGGGAATGCGGAGGAGCTTTCAAGCACATTACTTAAATAACAAATTAAGAACAACATAAGCGAGTGGAGGGGGGGGAGGGG
>WBNH01000589.1:0-145550 GCA_013401255.1 Urocolius indicus
TGTGACCTGATCTAGGTGGACATCCGTCTGCACGGGGTTTGACTGGATGATCTAAAGGTCCCTTCCAACCCCTACCATTCTATGATTTTATGATTCTATGATTATATGATTCTATCACTCACTCCCTTCCTCAGCTGGACATTAGGCAAGATCAGAGCTCAGCATGTGGTTTAAAAAGTTGACCTTCAGTAATATCTTGTTGTTGACCACCCATTAAATAGAGGAGTCATGATACAGGAATTCAGCTTCTGGATGGTCAGTGAAGACAAAGCCCAAATATAAACTTCTCTTGCTATATTTTACTGTTCTTTCCAATGGTGAAAATTATACAGGTCATAGCAGTGTTCAAACAGGAACTAGCAGAAAAACGAAGGCATTTTTAAACCATGTGAGAAGCTTATTTGAAAGTAGTAATTCATCAGAATGGAGACTTCTCATGGAGACATGTAAAAATTCTCTAAAAACCTTCCATCTATGACACAAGATAGAATTAAACTAGACAGTCTAGCATAGAATTTAAATTAAATTAAGAAAGGGAGAGAAAACCATCTCAGGAAAAAAAACCTACAGATTCTGTGACTACAGTATATTTTCCTCTAAGCAAATTCTCATTTATTTTTCCTGTATTCACATAAAACAGAATGTGCGAGACAGGGAACAATCAGTAAAAAAAACCATAGCCTGGCAACTAGACTGCTTTTCCCCTCAAACCCAGCTCAAATGATGTCCAAATGAGGATTTCAAATCAAACCTCCCTCAACATCGATTATTTAATGACAAATTCTCTGGAGCAAGACAGTTGCATTTTCTCATATCATCTCATGTTCCAAACAGTAGATTGACAGATATGAAGTCAACTGCACCAAAGCGAGCTGGACCAAAGCTCATTTTGTTTTCCAGTCTAATTTTTGCTCTCTTTGATGCGGCAACTTTGGGTTTTTAATACATTGTCTTTTTTTTTTTTTCCTCTGCAAAATGTACAATCTTCCCTGACTCTGAGTCTGGAATGGCACCCTCTAAACCAAAATACTGACATACTTCCTTCCCCAGTGGGAAACTCTTCTGTTATTTAAAAGATTTAAATACCTAAATAGTACCTTTGGATGAGCTACAGACACTACTTTAGAGACTAAATACCTGTGAAGCCCAAATGCTGATCTCCTTAGCCAAGCTAATGATAGTTGCTAGTTCAAGGAGAAATGTTCTTTTTATTACCACTGTTACTGTTGGTATTGTAATTATTTTGTTCATCTCACTGTCTCTAGAAAAATCCTGACTAGTTATTAATATCTTAAGATGGAGTTAAAACTTTCATCAGCTTCAACTGAAAGGAAAAGAGAGGTATTTGTTTGCAACTGAGCCTGCTATCCTTTTCCATTTGAGCTTTAATTTCACTAGAAAGTGTTAGGTTGCCATGGCAAAGCTCATATCTTCACTTCCCTGTCTCAGTAGGTGCTTTGAAGAGGGAAAGTGGTCAGGACAAGAGGTAATTTGTGCTAACGAATGACTGTACTGTAACAATGTGCTCCTACTGGGCTCACTTTCAAGCACCTCCAAAAAATACCCCCACAACCAATTCACTATATTCTCAGCACAAACAGCCAAGGGGATGAACAGAATTTTGTAGGAATTAAAGCCAGCCATTAAAAGACTTGGATTTGGTGTTTCATCTTCCAAGCTCATAATAGCAGAGGTAAACAACAGAATCAACAGATAGAAGCCTTAGATCTTCACTACTCTCTCACTGAGGTGAGGGAAAGGTCTTGTGCGAGGCACTGAGCCATTCCAACGCTCTGAGTTAATTAAGTGATGCAGGAGAGAAAAATCCTTTGCCATTCTGAGTTCATGTAGAGTCCTTACTGACAGAAGCTCTGCAGTGAATTACACTTCTTAGGGTGACTTCCAGGATGGGGCCGAAAAGAGAAAAGCATCAAACAATCTTTTTCATACTTAGGAGGAACATCTGGCTAATGAGTCAACTTACCATTTACTGATGCTCTACTATTAGATTAAAAGCCCTTGAGGGCATGGAATTTCATTTAGAATGTGTGACCTTGAAATTTATGTCTATTTTGATTTCTTCCCATTAAAAAACCTCTACAGTTTTGTTTGTTCTTACCTTGCATACCCTTGTTATGGCCTTGGAAAATGAGGAGACTCCAATCATACAGGCTAAAGTTCATCCCTCAAGTAACTTCAAGTGACTTTTAGAGGTGAAACTGGGATCTGTAGTAAAAATTTATACTTGGACACTTCATTCACCAGGTCCTGGAACATCTGTGTTTTAGTCACTGCTACAAGTTACAGGATTCCAATCAGAAAAAATGTTTTATGAGAGCTTTCAAATCAGCGGTGCCACTGATATGAATGGAAAGCCAAATTCCTTGCAATTTTAGCTGCTCCTTCTTTATATGCTGACTTACTTTGCAGGCTAGGGAGGGATGAGAGAATCACTGAGGTTGGAAAGGGCATCTGGAGTTCTCTAGTCCAGCCTTCTGCTGAAAACAGGGCTAATTTCCAGGATAAAACTCCTTCCTCATGGCCTGGTGCAAATGCCACAGACTGTCCAGCCTCTGTATGTGTGATTAACCATTCTTGTGATGAAGAACATTTTTGTCTGATTTCCAAACAGTGCTGACATTTGTGACTACTACTTCTTGTCCCTTCATAGTGCATAGCCTGTATCTATCTTCATAGTAGCCCCCCATATGTTTTGGGAGACTGCAATTAGCTACTCATTAGTCTTCCTGTGTGGCTAAACAAGCACCTGTCTTTAAGCTTTACCACATAACTCATAATCCCCAGTTTTCTCATCATGCTGGTGGACCTGTACTGACCCTCTTCCAGCTTTTCAATGTCTTCTTCTTGTGAGATAGGACTGCAGATGCAGCCTGGCTGCTGTTGGATGGAGGGGAATCACCACTGTGTTCAGCCTTCTGGCCATGCTTTTGCTACTGTGATCCAGTATGCAGTTTTCATTGCTGCAAGAGTATACTGCTGACCCATCTGTGACTTATTCCTCACTAGAATCCCACAGGAGAGAAGAAAACCCATCCTTCCTACCCCTGCTTCCAAAATGGTCTGTTCATCACAGTGCTCCAGCAATGTGAGTCTCCTCCAGTGTCATAGCTCTGCATCTACACATATGTTTCTCTTGTTTGTTTCTCATGCTGGGTGCCTTCAGGTATAGATATTTGAGATGCATTTTGTCAGGGAAGAGTCAGAGATCATCCTATATTGTCCTGCCCTTTTACTTGTTTCATCTTCCGTGCTCTTCTGCTTACCCCCGGGTGTTGTTCTCTACACCTCTCTAAAGTCTTCCTTGCCAAGTTAGCAAGTCTCTTGGCAAAAATGCTCTTGTCTGTCCTTGCTCTTTGAAGTAGATTCAGTTGTCACAGAGCCTCATTTGTTTAGGGAAGACTTTTTTGTCTTTTTTTTTTCTTTTTAAATAATCCCTCTGCAAAATGCATCTGTAATTTCAGACAGTGGGCTTGGAGTACAACCATTAATGACTAATGAGGAACTGAGGGCTGACCTGCAGGAGACCTCCAAATTGAATATTTTCTCTTCAGATTTAGCATGATTAAACAAATCAGTTTTGTGTCCAATCACCAGCTTTACTAGAAAATTATTTTCCTGCTGCTTTGTCCAAAACTACAGAGACTAATTTAGATAGCATTAATTGCTAATTTCCCAGATCAAAGCCCTTAATCAAATCAATAAGGATATCTGCTGTGCAGTGTGCTGATTATCATTCATAGACACAAAATATTATTTGTCATGTCTACCTTGATAATGACATCAGAGGAATACCAAGACTAACGAGAAGAGATGCCCTGATAGTTTAATATGTTGATAATGTGACTGCTTTCCTAAATTATTTGCTTGCTGTGGCATGGGTTTCTCCTTGCTACGGGCTTCTTTTAACTCTAAGATTTATTAGTAGCCTGAACTCATATCAATTACCATCAACACCTTGGTGATTAGCTTTGTAAAAGTTGCAATTGCTATGGAGCTGCTTCAGGGGTCAGTTTATTATTTAGTTGGGAGGAAAGGGAGGAACTGGAAAGCCTTAGCAAGAAATGTTCACCTTAAGAGTGAGTGGTGTGAAAAGTGATCCAATTTATATGGCAGGAGCAGTGGTATAGCTATAGATTTCCCTATATTAACACTAAATCTTTATTTTTTCCCTCTTCAAAGAGGAAACTTTGGCCTAAAAGCTGTCAGTTCACTAGTAATAACTGGCTCTCGGTAGAAATCCCAAACAGTTAATGTAATTAATCCAGATCTCTAAACCTTTTAAAGGGAAGCGACAAGGTTCACAGGAAAGGAGGCAAAAAGAGCTTTTGTAGTTAACAAGTGAAAGCCACTGCTGCCAGGGAGTATTGTGTACTCTGAACAGGTTATATATGAGTTTTTGTTTGAAAGTTCTTGGTAGCAAGACCAGCTCAGTGAGACTAGAGACATTTGCTGTCTCTTTTCATGCTCAACCTGCTTTCATGGTCAAGGGTGCAAGGGTGCATGGCCAAAGTAAGGGCAATGTGACCCATAAAATTTTAAAACCTCTGGTGTAAGGTGTTGAGAAAGATATGGGTAGAAAACAGGCAAATCTCTTTGCCTCCTTCCTCTCTGGCTGATGAGGATGAAGGTCTGTTAGTGGGAATGACATACACATATGCACAACATGGATTCCTCTTACACTTGGATGTGGCCACAGCCGACCCAGAAGCTGCCCATGGATCCTGGTCTCTCCAACTGTGTCCCTCACAGACACACACACAAATGGGCATCCCAGTAAATCCCCAGCCTGGCCCAAAGCAGGTGATTTGATGGTGTTCACATACTCCCCTGCACACTTGAGCTCGTTCCAGTTGCTGGAGTGATGATCACATGGACTCCTCCTGTAGTTGTTGCACTGAAAGCTCCCCACCACCACCCCCACTCTGAGAAGAGTTCTTCACCTAGGGAAACAGAGAAGAAGATTAATGAGAGAATAGACCAGACTGAGCTGACCAGGTGCAGAGTAGTGCCTGACAAGAAAACCCTTTGCATGTGACCCACCCTTTCTATCCCCTTAGACCTCTATTTTTCTACATCTATTCCTCTCCAAACCATCTTTCCCTGCTTAAGGTGAGCTGTTCCTCACCTAAACACACTACAGCAAGCCTTGACCGCCCCAAAGATGCTCTTCCCTTACATCTCATAATGTGTCCCACACCCTTGAGCAGTGATTCCCCTGGATCTAAAAGGTGTCCCAGAGAACCTCTCTCATTGATCCATCAGGTGAATGTCTCCCTAGCCTATGACTGGGGTATTGGGGTTGCACTGCTATTTGTTCCTCTGTGTGTGTGTGTTTGTGTGTGTGTGTGTGTGTGTACAGAACTTTAAATTGGGGTGATGACTCTTGTATTTGCATGGGAATAGCTGGGTTTGAACACTATTTGAGTTTCCCTATATGCAATTATTCTGCTGCTGTCCTTTGTGAGCAGAGATGACCTTTTTATCACCTAACATTTAACTTTTTACTAGATTCAGTATCGGCCATGATTCCTGGCTCCTATACATTGCTTTCTAACTGTGAATCACAAAGCACAGCCAGAAGCTAAGGGAGGGAAGGAGGGGCAACCCATGCATGGGTAACCCATCCATTACATGATTCCTTTCTTAGGTACCAGCTCAGGAAGCCCACTCACATACGACACCATCCAGTAATTTATTAGTTCACTATCTAGTATCATGTTTATGAATTTGTCAGTGAAATACCCTGTTTCTTGGGTAAACCTTCACAGGTGGAAGAAAGTGTCTTTTCTGCTTTGTTTTGCTTTGTTTGTGGATTCTACATTTGGGAGTGGAGTGGAGAGAGGGGGAATCAACAGCTCTGGGAAGACCAGCTGCTTGCAACATGCTTCTCTTGCAGCTTTCTGTCAGAAATCTGACAGTTTTAGTTATTGTGATGGAGAAATAATGAGGTGAGAAAAGAGTTGTCAAAAAAGAACTGTATGCTTCTTCCAAGGAAGTAATTTACTTTTTTTTTTTGGTGTTCTTTGTCTCCTAGAGCCAAGGAGTTATCTATAAGGATCCCAGGTTTAGGCAAAACTCTCTGTTTCCCTAAACCAAGGAAATTATCACAGCAAAACAGAAGAAAGACCAGTATTTTGTCTACAAAAGAATCTATTATTTATGGTATGATTAATTTAATTAAATGTGAGTTCAACGGCATTTAGAATAGGTGGGTATAAGTGAGCAAGTTGCCTTTATAATTAATGGACAAACATTGAACAATGTTAGTGAATTTTAAGTTTAATTCATCTCATCCTAAAACAAACTCCTGTATTTGGGCAGGTGAACTTTTCCCTAAATGCATTGACTATATTAATCAGCAGGGATATATGATGTCATCTGAGATATCCTGACCCTCCACAGGAAACTGGCAGATGCAACACAGGAACTCTTCTGCACTAACAACTGGAGCCAGGAGGGATGCACTAATGTATCAAAAATGGCAATAAACCCCTATGTTTATGCAACTGAAACATGCACAAAATCACAGCTGACTACTGTAGAAATCTGGGAAACTGCCTTTCACAGGTATTTCTTTACCTATCCAGCCTGGCACTACAAGGACAGATGTCCTGGGACTTGGGATGTTCCCTGTGGACATCCGCAACATAAATCTTAGGCCATTTCACATAGCACCTTTGCTGAGGTAACTGAATCTCCCTTAGCCAACACAGTGATGGGGTTTGGAGAACATTTCAGATCAACTGAGGTAGATAGCAAGGGTGGACTTCAGTGGCCAAAACCTAGTGGTCTAGACTCAATTCAGAGACCTTGAGTACCTGAGCCATTCATTTTCACCTGGAAAATATGACCCAACACTTTTTGGAAGTCCATGCTATTCTGGAGCCTCAGCTGGAGGCTATGCAGTGTAAGTTGAGACATCTTGAGTCACACTCAAAGCATGTGTTTAGACAAATCAATTATGTCCCTCGTGATTGTTCAGAATATTAGCTCTCTAAATGTGGTAAACTGTACTGGCTGATTTGTTCTCCACTGACTACAGTGAAAGTCTCTACACTGATATATCTATCCATATCTACATGTACATGTCTAAGTTACGTGGTATAGAGCTGGATTTAACTCCTGAAAATTATTTGAAATGAACCACAACATAGATAGTTGGATCAACATGGTTGCCTGCTCTTTATGTAGCTAAAGAAACGCTTTCAAGTTTCAGGACCAGGTTTTTAGACACATTCAGCTTAGTAAAACAGTCACTTTGTAAATCTGTTTGTCTACATGTCTTAGCTCTTCTATTGCCCCTTGAGGAGATGGAAATGTAATTTTAAAGAAATGTGTTACCTTAAATGGTGTTTTGATCTTGAGTCACTGCTATTGCATTGATACTGCTCCAGGAAATAATATTGCTGAAGGTAGTTAGATCCACATTTTGAAAGAAGGTCCAACACTTTTTTAGTTCTTGCAGAACTGGAGGTGCAAGACAGGCACAGTTTTTGTTGGGATCCTCTCAATTTGGCATGCTACATATGGAATGAAGATACACTTTTCATTTACAAACGAAGTGCAAACAGCTTTGCACATTCACTTTTTGCTACATATGTGCCTTACTTTCAAACAAGCATGACTAGCAGAACCAATCTGCCTTCCTTATGCTATGCACATAAACCTGAGACTACCACTTGAACTCTAAAATATTTGCTGATGCAGTATTTACACGTGTAAGACAAGCTGATTGCTGCTATCCTAATAAGCCTTAACCACAGCCAAGGAATCCTGGCCAGTGATAAGAACAAAATTGTTTCCTATGTTCCATCAGCATGATGAATTCTGACTGCTTTCTTCAGTTTCCTCTTCTTTTTGTTCCAATACATTTGAATTGATTTACCTGGAACCAAACTCTGCCCCTTTCTCCAGTCCTTCTTCAAATGTAACGTTTCAAAACAACCTAGGGCACAGAAAGTCATTAAGCCACTCAGAATTCCCATTTGCAGTATTGCTCTTGCCATTTTAGCCCATCACATTTTGAAATATTAAAATTCTGATGACCTTGGATGGGTGATAATGAATATATCAATTAAGCTCATATATTGTTTTGTCATAAAGATTATGCTTTTCTTCTTTCTCGTCATCTTTCTTGTCCCCTATGAGAACTCTTTCTTGACACAAATAGTGAATCAGAGCATTTGACTTGGACCAGTTGAGTATTTACACATAAAATAAATTCACCTCTAAGGCCAGACTTGAGTGTGTCAACATCTGATTCTCTCTGACTTATGGTGACATGTAACTGTCACTAGCTGCATTTGGCTTCATATCTATGTATATTTGAGGAAAATTAGTATGCTCTGACATAGTGATGTATTTGATGTCGCACAGCACGTGGTCTCAGCTCAGCTGATCAGCAACATGTCATCATGTAGTTCTTGTCAACTTCTTGTCAGCTAAGGTTGGATGTGAACGGATAACGTGGCTGGGCTTTGCTGCCTATCCCTTGGAAAGACACTTTTATGGAGAACTGATGGGACTGCAAGTTGACATTTCTATTTCTAGCTTTCCTTTTTGTTCCTCCCCAGGTTTCCTTAACTGCAGCTTGGAAAATGTTGCCTGAGCACTGGAATGAAAGATACCCTTCTGTTCCAGCACCCTGCCTAATCACCCAGCAGCACAGCTTTAAGTGATATTACACTGTAATTACATTAGCTGCAGTATTGGATGCTCATTATCGTGCCTAAATTGTGCAATAATTTTGATCAATGTGTAATTTCCTCTGTGCTGACTGTTGCCATTGCAAAATAAAAACACAGCTTAGGAGCTGTCACATGTGCATCTGCTCAGTGATTCCTCCAGTGCTTCTGATTGTGCACACACTTGTGTGTTTCTATGTGTGAGAGGGAGACAGAGTGTGAGCAATCGGGGCAGCTGCCTGACAAAACACTCTCTGCTTGCAGTTGGAGAGAACTGACAAAGAAGCATGGGCTAATCTTGCCACAGTGATGGAAGAAGTTACCTCTGTCAATTATCAGCCTATGATGACGTCTGTTGTCTCTGTGGCAGTTAATAGGATGGATGCCTGTGCTTGTGACGAAGTCTGGCATTTTTGCCTTACTATCTGCTTGTGAGCAGCTGGAGCCTGGAGGATGGACTTAGGACAGAAGGGTTGTATTGCAAACCTGTGTTCCTTGATGTAAACTCTTCTGTTGGTGCAGAATGGCAGAGCAAGGTGGTGACAAGCTGTTGCAGAAAAAGCTGGTAAAGCTTATTTTTCAATGCCTGTGATCCTCTCAGGGAGAGTATTTGTTCATTTGCTATGCTTACATCCAGGCAAAATCACTAGTAAGCAAAGGGAAGAATGAGAGGTAATGAAGAATGGATGAAGGTAGACACTACAATAGGATTGACACAGGACACTGATCTGGAAGGAGGAGATGGCCTACCAGCAAAGTCAGTCAAGACTGGTTTACACTCTTTAAAAGGTGAAACACCAGGTGTTTCACTCACATCTGTAGCAGTTTTTCTACAGAAAGTCGTTGATATCACAGAATCATAGAATCATTTTGGTTGGAAAAGAGCTTTAAGATCAAGTCCAATCACTCACCTCACACTACCAAGCCTACCATTAACCCATATCCCTCAGCATCTCAGCTACATGTCCTTTAAATATCTCCAGGGATGGAGACTCCACCACCTCCCTGGGTAGCCTGTGTCAGTGTTTAACATCTCTCTCAGGGGAAAAATCTCCAATCTAAGCCTCACCTGGCACAACTTAAGCCCATTTGCTCTTGTCCTATCCCTCATTACATGGTAGAAGAGTCCAACCCCCTTCTTGCTGCAACCTCCCACATGGTTCTAAGATATTCAGTGGCAACAGAATGTGAATGTAACTTTAAAATAGTCCTTTCTCTTGGAACAGTACCCCACTACAACTCAGAATGATGTTTGAAAAAAAGAGTATCATCCCTTGATGAAAATATCCAGCTTCCTCTTAAACTAAAGAGCCGTCACTGATTTCTCAATCTTCTCATTAGAGCTGAGAGAAATTCATAATATCCTTTGTATGATACATACTAATCTGGTTTGAAGCAAATCACCATTCCAGATTGGAATGAATGTTTACAATGAAAGTATAAAAATCCAAAAGGGAAAAGGAAAGTTTTGAAGATGTATAGCTTCTTTTTTTTTTCCCCTTTGTTCAATCTCAACTTTGTAACGTGATAAATTATATCCTTACGTGTGATGGTTGTAATGAGCAGCACACATTTCAAAATGAGAAGTAATTACAAAACAAAAACAAACAAATCCTGCAATGAGCTGTTAAAGCTGAAAATCTCCCAGCACAGCGTTTTCAAACAGCTGTACTGCTAAATTGCCCGTTCCCTTGGTATCTGAGAACAGAGAGAAAACTCCTGCTGAAGAGTTCAACCGTTACAGCCTCAGGTAACGTGCAGCCATCAGAGAGAAAGTGGGAAAGACAAAGCTGTAATAAAACACATGGGCTTGATTTCAGGTGTGTAGGGGTTACTTGAGAAGTGACATCCAGAGCAACACATGGATCCATGAAGGAAATCCTTTTAGAGAAGACGTTACTGCTATGCATCAAAAGAGAAAAAATAACAATTGACATTACCCTCATAATCCAGGAAATAGATCTGGGTCTGTATTTACAATGATTGCTTCTCTACTGAGGGGGTTTGATCTTCAGATATCAGACGTAGATGTGCTCCATCATAAGTTAGGATAAGCCCCATGTCAGATTCTTTGTTGCAATGACCCTGCTTACCACAGGTCAAGAGTCTGAATATTTTTCCTCACTCCAGAGTACTCAATGGATGACACTTAGGCCTTTGCTTGTGCCATGAAGGTTTGTTGCTGTGTTCATGCTCTAGAAGACACCAATAAATCTGATGGAGAACAATGAACCAGATAAATGAGCAAGAATTAATAATGAGAACACCTAGAGTGACATTTCATTGTTAGCAAAGACACCTGAGCTGGAATAGCTTACACGAGAACCAAAAAGAAATTAAAATCTTTCATCTCTATTGTTTTACTTGGCAGGACTTTAGTTTTCAGCATGGACTAATGTGACAGGGAATCAATGTAATGACTTCCTGGAAGATCATTTTCTTTACTACAACAACAACAAAGTGGAATGTACAAAGAATGAAGGCTAAATTTTGCACAAAGACTATGTGATTCATGTGCTGCACAGGCTGTATTCTTTCCCCTCATGCTTAAAATCCTGGTAATTTTCAGCTCTTGTAATTCTGTCTTCTCAAAATTCTCTTAATAATTTTCCAGTTCACTTTTGATGGGCAATTCATCTCTTCCTCATAGAATCATAAAATCAGAGGATGATGGTAGGGGTTGGAAGAGACCTTTAGAGATCATCCAGTCCAACTTCCCTGCAGAAACAGGTCCACCTAGATGATCTCTAGGAACCTCCTGGTCAAGCTGGTGCTGTGTGCTGAAGGAAGGCCACAAAGGCCACAGGAGCTGGGCACCATGAGCTGCCTTTGCCCATCAGGACTGCCTGTGAGAGCATTGTTTGGCAGCATCAGTAGTAACAGATGAAGAAGAATGCACTTTTTTTCAGTGATCAGCTGTGTCTCAAGCTCCACAGGCTGGAGGGTCTACGCAGTAGAATATCCATGGGATGACCAGAGCACCCGAGAGGTGCAGTGGAGATAATTCTTCAGGAGTTTTCCCAAGTGTCCAAGCAGGTTCACAGGTCTCATCCTTCTGGTTCCATTTCCCTGGGCCTCTCCATATCTAGTCACAGGATTTTTATTTGCTAGTTGACAACGATGACTCAAAAAGTCATCCCCACTATTCCTGGTCTGTCTCAACATCACACTGTGCCACAGTTCAGCCCAACCTTAGCTCTGCCCATCACTGACATTTCCTTCTCAACTGCCAACAAGGGCAATAACATCACCAATCTCAGTTTGTGTTCTTCTCTTTTTCTACTGAGGTGTTGAGAATGCCTTCTAATACTATGAAAACCAATATTATAGTTATCCAAGCCAACAAGTTCATTATTTAAGTTCTGATTAATTCTCTGGGAAAACAAACTGTAGGAAAAAAAACTCTTAGTTATTTCCTAAGTTACATTTCATAGAATCATAGAATGCATGTTAGGAGGTGGAAGGGACCTTTAGAGATCATCTAGTCCAACCTCCCTGCAGAAGCAGGTCAACCTAGATCAGGTCACTTATACAATCAAACTTTCTTCCATGCCTATATCACATTCCTTTTTTTTCACCTAGCAATATCTTACCTCTTATAAACAGATTTTGCAGTTAGAAAATGCACATTTTTTTGAACTACTTGGTAGGAAATGAAAATTTCAGTTGGAAACTGGTCAAATGGGTCAGTTCATTTTTTCTTTTAACTTTGGTAAGTTGAAGGGATTTATCTGAGCTATCACTTATGATTTCTGTATTACAATTGATCCAATTGCAATGCTATCATGATATAGCGTGGTGAGAGCAATGTACATTAGTGTATCAGGACAGTATCAAAAGGGTTTACTTCTTTCTCATCCAGATGAAAGGAAGAATGATCTGCCAGTATCTCCTGATCCATTTTCATATTTCCAAACCACATTCATACCACCATTATAATTTTGTCTATATTGTCAACACTTATTTTTGCATGTTCTGATGCCCAGCCAGGACAGATGGCAAGGTCTTGGAGTTTCCTTATGGTATGAAAATTTAGGTTTATTACTACATTAAATTAGTCTTCTCCTTGATATAACATTCTGATACTTTGTCCTCTTAGCTTTCCTTAGACCCTCTGCCTACAATATCTTTATGGCTCATTGCTCTGATTTCCTAATCCCTCTAATGGAGGTTATAAAGGACCCCTACATTGACTCCTTCTACAGCCCACCAATTTTGAGTTTTCCTCATTATTTCTAATGAGATTAGAGTTTAGGTCTCTATTTTTTTTAACTTAGCTGTTTTATTAACTCATCCTGGCAGGAGCTGCAACATGTCTCCTGATGGTTTTCCCACCATCTCTACTTCACTCTCCCTTTTTCTTTTTCTCCATCCATTAGATCCTCACTCCAATGATGGCAAAAATTTCCCAAACTACTTTAGAGGTCTCTTAAATCTCAGACTGTTGCCTGTAGGCAAATACTGGGGCATGTATAAATGACAAAAAAAATCTCACATATACCAAGAAAATTAAAGCATATGACTAGGATCACATTGTGAGGAAACCTTATACTATATGATCACATTAACTCTCAAATTCATACTTTATTTTGTGCACAGAACAGAGTGATAATTTATAAAGAAGTCAACCAATATGTTGCTTTTATTTTGGTTCCTGTTCAGGGACTGACAGCAAGTTTATCCTTGAACCTTACTCAACCTTCTTCTAAAGGTACAAACAAAACCAGCAGTTTGGTCTCTTACTTTTATGTTCTTTACAGGGTCTTCTGAGGGTTTTGCCAGCACTTAGGAGATAATTTTCAAACTGTGTCTATTTTGGGTTTCATGCCAATTTGAGAGATATCTGATGCACAAAACTGAAGGCAAATATTACTTCGAATTTTTGGGTGCTGAATTCAAGTTTTCGTGTTGTGACAATAACTGCAGCCGAGAGCCCAAACTAATAAGATTCTTATCACAGTCTTATTGTACTCCAGTTAAAAAGCAAAGAGTTATTTTCTCTCTGATTTGCAGGAGTAATGTGGAGAGCTGTCGCTAGCATCACAAGTTCAGGACTTCTTTTCCAATGAAGATGTTTTTCAGATGCTGGAAGCTCTCTGATATGCAGAACAAATGGGATTATACTCATGAATCTCACATCCAAGGGGAAATATTTATACACTGGAAGTGAAAATTGCCATCACCTTGACATTTGCTATTTGCCCTGCCAAACTCTGGTCAAGACCTTGAAATTCAGGGGAAGAGGAACTTTATTCGTAGGATACTGTGCAACTCAAAAGCCTTTGGAAGAAATACTCATTTCTGCCTTCTGCAGGAGTCCTTTGATGGCAGATGGATGATGGATACATCTCCTAAGTCATGTTTTCTAACATCTTTGAGGCTTCCAATCTAATAGGTAAAGTGATCCACAAGAAATTCCCACTGGGTAGATTTTTTAACAGCTTGATTTAGGATCCAAGTGCCAGAGAACAAGTTGAGTAGAGAAACCATGCAGTCCCTCCATTGTCAGAGAGTTTCAAGACTGGCTTGAATAAAGCTGCAAGCAACTGGGTCTCACCTCACAACTGATCCTGCTTTGAACAGGGTGTTAGGATACACATTTTCATTATTTATAGTTTGTGGGGAAACACAGAGTTCTGGAGACAGTCAGAACACAGAAGCTTGCCTTCTACATGGAACCAGACGTGTAAGAAACAGTTTCTCTCCATCAACTACAGAAGCAGCCAAGGCTAAACCAACTGTTCTTCTTCCCTCAGATGTATTTTCATCCTCCTATCAACTGTAATGTAGATTTGAGATTAGGCTTTTTCTCTCTTTAGCCACTATGTCACTATTTTGGTGCTGGTCTTCAGAAAGTGCTATAGAAATCCTCTTCCCTTTCCAGTCACCAAACAGCATCATTGTATTTTTGGAATTAGCTTTCTTCACGGAAAGCTAGAAGCAGCTGCCAGCCTTATACTCCTGGGCAAAGGAGCTGGGATGCTATTTGTGGGTTTGCCTTCTCCTGTCTTCAATACATCCTAATGGATTATACACAACATTTGAACCCAAGCACATCCCTTCATCCTTTTAGTGATCTAGAGCTCCATATTTCTTTCCTTTCAAATCACAATTGAAAAATTGAGGAAGTCCCAGAGAAAAATTTGGGGCTTTTTTTATGCCATTCCTTTGATTTTCTCCAGAGAAGGCCCTCACTTTCTTGTGTCTCCAATTGTTAACTCCAGAAGAAAATTAACTAAATTAAAATGCCATTCTACAACCTCTCAAGAAAGCTGAATGACTTCCTACAGTTCCAGTCTTTTATTATTGTAACTGTCAGGGCTCTGCTGTGGTTAATTGCAGTAACTGATGAAGCAGACAATTTGCAGCTTCTTGAGACAACAAAAGAAGGAATGAGAAGACTAATGACAACAGCCAAGATGTGTGGCCCAGGGAAAGGAGCCTGACATCATTTTCCCATATTTAAAGTTGGACAACACAAACTCAGTTTTCTTCCTTTCATCATCAGCATATAATTCGGATGTTTCCCATCCCTTAATTGTGCCTTTGTTTCTGTGACAAGGGGAAATCATTACCCTGATGGTCTGTTGGCTAAATTTCCCCCACATCTGCAGAGTGTTTCACTAAGTGGACCATTTGCAGGCTAACCAAGGAGAAGAATTTCAGATTCTTGAGGTGGAG
Organism: Urocolius indicus; assembly: GCA_013401255.1. Lineage (NCBI taxonomy): Eukaryota > Metazoa > Chordata > Aves > Coliiformes > Coliidae > Urocolius > Urocolius indicus. The sequence goes on from WBNH01000589.1 coordinate 15,387, forward strand.
GCTATACCAGGAGGTTGGGAAATATCACATTTCAGAAAGCAACTTCAGTTGAACTAGGAGAAAGATTTTTATAGATCCTGCTAGAATCTGGTCAGCTGGTGACAGTCTTCCTCTGCAAATCTCAGTGAAAAGATCATCTGTTTTTACGACTATGAGAGCTTTTTCCTCCAGTGTTCACAGCAGGCCATTGCACTGTTCTCTGACAAAAAAAGCCCTGATGATCTTAGTTATCATTCTCTTAATGCAGAAAGCCACCATCAATGACTCTTTCAACATCCAGCATGGCAACAGAATGTCACAACTATGTCTGCACAGCTAGCAACTCTTCAGACTTGATTTCCTTCACCATGGCTTTCATGCTCATCAGCCTTCCATTTGTCTACTCTGGGACCAGAAAAGAAAGATGGCTCAAGGTCAAATTTTGGCAAGCTGAACACTGTAACCCTTTACTTTCTATCCTCAGAGCTGCTACAGAGCTCCAGGAGCCCACAGAGTACCAAAAAACAACAAGACTTGGGATATTTGTCAATAGACTGCGTTTTAGGGTGTTAAAGCCAGTCACATCCACCTGACCCAGACTATAGGGAATGGAACACGGGGCTACATTAAGGCACTGGCTAGCCAGAGGGCAGTGGGAAGGTTTACAGTCTGGTTGAAAGGGTCATCATTGTCGTAAGAAAATGTGCTTATGGAGGTACAGTAGACATGGGAAAAGTAAAGCTCTTGACAGCTTTGTGATACTTTCCTGGTCAATGTGGGGGATTACACATATGATCACATCTTTTCTACACTTTAGCAACAAAGCAACTCCTTTGAGTATGCGATATGGTTGCTGGCCAAACCAAAGCTTCAATGAGAAAGTGCCTTTCAGTCTTATTCTCTTATCGCTCTGTAAGCACTTCCATGTTGCAATCCACATTGTTGCAAATAAACCACTAAGCAGGTGTGTATGACTGTGCTAAATTGGACCAATCAGGTAGTTCTCTGGACCAGAGAGATACAGGGATGTAGAAACACAAGGTCCTCTCTGGGCTTTCTTAATACAGACAGAATTTGATTCCTCTCTTTTTTAAACTCTCTTCAAGCCTGAATCACAACTCATCATGCTTAAAAAGCAAGTAAATAAACAAACTCTCTGTACATGATATTGTTCCATGTTGTTTTTTGGGTGGCAGGTGGTTTTGAAGTCATAATAACATGAATAAAGAGTTCAAAGTGACAAATATTTAAAAGCATGTTCTCCATCTCTGCATGACTTTCATTTGTTCTTTAGCCCTGGGATATAAAGGAGTATTATCTGCAAGAACATACTATGCCAGACTACTGCATGTGGCTTTGCAGCTTGGGTTTATACCTACTGATCTTATATTCTGATATTCTCTACAGGATATTGCAAATATTTCCTTCTAGGGTTTTAATATACTAGGATATATTGTATATGATTTTCACCCCCCTGCTTCTCTATACACCTTGGGGATGTGTTGTCTCATCTCAGAGACCTGGATTAAGATTTCATCAGGGAGAGAAAAGTCATGGGAAGACATTGATTTCACAACAGAGAACAGTAATTTCTTACTGTTTTAAATCAGTGAAAATGTTTTTCAACAAACATCCCAACTGACCTCCAGCTTTTTCAGGCAGCAAAAATTGCTTTCCTGCATATCTGATCTCAGATTTGTATCTTCATTAGGATTTGAACCCAAATGGTTCTCTATTGAATAACTTCCATGCAAGGAAGAGAATAACTTTGTTTCTGTATGTAATAGAGTGATTGATCACTAGAAGTAAACATGCTATTCACTCTGATAGTCTGCACTCTAAATACATCCACCCTATTAGAACTGTGAGTGTTTACCTTTGAATTTAGAAATGGCAACATTAAGATCCTAGTTAGCAATCTTAATAAAAGAAAACGAGAGCTGGATTTCAAGTTTTAATTCAACATCCAAGACAAGATGATTTTCACTATTAAAAAAAAAAACCCTTCAAAGAGAAAAGTAATTGCTTTTGCATTTTTATCATGTGTTCTGCATTTAGAAAGAAAAAAAAAACAAGTGATATCTGACACATTGCAAACACAGCAATGTGAATTTGGTGGTTTTGATTTTTTTTGTCTCTTCCTGGTGTCTCCTAGCAGTTATGGGAACATTTTAAACATGCAGATTTTTGATCTGCAATGCTTGTTTTGGAGTGTTTTACTATAGCATCACTAGCAGTGTGATACACATGGTCACATCTCTCACTTTGCATGGATTGATGAGCCAACAATGTGGCCAAGAAGGCCAATGGCAGCCTGGGATGCATCAAGAAGAGAGTGGCCAGCAGGTCAAGGGAGGTTCTGCTCCCCCTGCAGTCTCCCCTGGTGAGGCCTCATCTGGATTTCTGTGACCCGTTCTGGGCTCCCCAGCTCAAGAGGGACAGAGAACTGCTGGAGAGAGTCCAGCACAGGGACACCAAGATGATCAGGGGATCTGATTAACATTTAGAAGTGTCTAAAGGGTGTGTGTCAGGAGGTTGGGATGTCCCTTTTTTTCTGTTGTAGCCAGCAACACAACAAGAGATAATGAGATGAAGCTGGAACACAAAAAGTTCCATTTAAATATAAGGGAAAACTATTTCAATGCTGAGGTGAGGGAGCCTTGGCCCAGGCTGCCCAGGGAGGGTGTGGAGGCTCCTTCCTTAGAGGTCTTCAAGACCCGCCTGGACAGATTTCTAAGTGACCTGATCTAGGTGAACCTGCTTCTGCAGGGAGGTTGGACTGAATGATCTCTAAAGGTCCCTTCCAACCCTATCATTTTGTGATTCTATGATTCTAATCTCTTATCAGCTCTATGCTTGGCTGATGGGGATTCAAGTAGAGGTTTCACTGGATTTTAGGATTAATTTTAGCTTGGAAAGGATGCATATCCAACCTGCTCCATAGAGCTTCTTCTTTATTCCTTCTTGTTCAGGACTCTATGTAACAGCACCACATGTAGTGTCCATGTTGCCCAATGACATTGGTTCTACACAGGATGGCTGGACATGTTCTTGTCCCAGAAAATCTGTCCCAAATGAAGATACTGAGCTTACTTTTTTTCTTCTTTATAGAAAAGTCTGAATGAATCTAGACTCTTGTTTTTTTTCTACTTGAATAGAGATGACTGAAAAGTACATGATTAACAAGGGATGTGACAGAGGTTTATAAACTTACGAATGATGGAAATAGTATGACGAGGAAAAAACATTCACTGTCTTGCTTATAGTGAGAATTGAGAGTTTGCCACTGAAACAATCAGACCAAGCAAAGAGAAGTAATTTCTCAGGTAACACTGAAGTGACATATGCATCTCATTCCCACAGAATGCAGTAAAGTACAAAAAAAAACCCACTTGCAAGGCAAAGAACAGACTCAGAATGGATAAATCTGTGACTGGCTGCTAAACATTGAAATCTCCAGGTCACTTGTGCACACAGGCATCATCTGCCAGAAGGTGAGAGGAAGGATTACTCCATTATTTGCCTGTTTACAAAACGCTTTATCAAAACAGCCGTTCCTGTCTTTTGTTGTAGAAAGCATGATGCTTAGCTAGAACATTGGTCCATTCAATGTTTTTTTCTGTTTTCTAATGCAATTCATTTTTCCCTATGTGAAGTTCTCACCTTGCCAGAGGCAAAGCACTCTCAGTTTCTGACAGAGGTCTTCAGCAGTTGCTGCTAGGAAGTGTAGCACATCCATGGTCCCTGAGCCACTAAACTGTGATGCTGTGAGGAACGGGAGTGAGGAGGCTAAGTTTTCATTCCTATGTCTGCAAAACACATGAAAAATATTCTGATACATAAAAGAAATGAGGCTGAGGGAAATGAAACCCTAGTTCCTCAGTCACTGGGAACTAAATCATAACTATTATCATTAATTAGCACTGCTTAAGGGTCTTAGTAATGAATCATCTTGTCAGTAGCTTTAGTGGGGTAATAGATCTTAAAACTGAGCATCTCCACCTGTTCTGCAGTTGTTCCTTACAGACTAGACCAGGTTACAGCTTCCAGCAGTGTACCTTTGTTGTGGATAAACAGCAGCTTTCTCCTTTCAGAGTCATGAATCCCATGTCTTTTAAACAGCATTACATTTCTTTCTTTCTTTCTTTCTTTCTAAGCCTAGAAACTAAATAATAAAATCCAAAACAATGTTTGGGGATGAGCTGATTTAAGTTAGGAAGGAAGAGCCTTTCTATATATGTGGACACAATTGGAAAGAATGTACATAAACAGTTACATTTGAATTGTTTAAGGAATTAGAGTGCAAAGAAATAGTATTTTACAGCACACCAAACTGCAAAACATGCTATAACCCTGTGAAAACCACTTAGGCTTTAATGATTCAAAGGAATAAAACTGACAAAAGAATAAATTCCCTGTGCACTCTGACATCAGAATAAATATCCCATGGAAATAGTACTGTTTTCCTCACTGACTTCACAAAGGTCACCAAATATGGCTTTAAATGTATTTGCACTTGGTTTGGTAGGGCAGAATATCTTGACTTCAAGAAGGCTGGAGGGATGTTTTCCAGTGTGAGCTTAGCAGCTGAGGATAGCAAGCAGCAAGAAAATGTTGTCAGCACTGGTGGAACAAGTGAGATAACTGGGGTGGAGAATTTTGGGTGGCAGGTTCCTGAGGTAAAATCTATGTGTTTAGGAGCTGGAATAGGAGTTTGTTCACATCTTATTAGCAGAAGGGACTATGCTGCCTGTTGAGTTCAGTCTTCTTTGCTCAATGGAAATCATGCAACGGATGTTGGATACAGAAAATCCAGTGTGTGAACACCCAAATGCCATAAGCCATAAAGCGGCCTGCCCAATGCACTTTAAGAAGCTTAAATCAATACATTTAAATATTTCAAACCTCCCAAAAATAAGTAGTTAACAAGATGCCTAAGGAAGGAAGGATTGACTAGGTTTCTTTTGGACTTCCATTCTTGGCAACTGGAGATCTGTAAGGAAGAAAATGGCCAGATGCTCCTAGGATGTGGTTCTTGCCTTAAAGGAGAAGGTGACCCATGCTTTCCATCTCTTCTTCAGTCTTCAGTGTTCCTTGGTGTATGATATGGATTTCAGGTCATAGTAATATGATGAGAGGAATAAAGGACATCTTTAGTTAGAAAAGAATATTCTTCAAACCATTAAACATTGACATCCCCATTAACCTAAGCTCTCCTGACAGTCAGTGGAGTGATAATTAATATAATCCCTAGAGCTAAGGATGAGAGTCACGTCTTCCTAAGGTCTAACAGAGGTCATAGGGCAGATGAATGAAGCCTTTAAAATACCTATTTCTGTCCATTTACTACAGAGGAAGTCAAGGGTGACGAGCTCAGCAGCAGATTTTATAGTACAGGCATCTAAACTTAAGTGAGATGAATCATAGATAAATGCCCTAACAGTGAGGACTCTCATTACTCTTGCTTGGAATAATTGACCATGGAAAGAGGGAGAAACCTGCCCATTGCTTGATACCTTTCAGAAAGGATGGATACAATATCCTACAGGCAATAAAGCTGCAGACATCTCCTGTATCATCTATTAAGTTTCCTTGATCTCTGATTTTTATGACATTATCAAAGCAGATGAGACAGTATGTTGGCATTATATGAGCCTTACACACATTCTTTGTATTTCCATCATTCTTCTATTAACTCTCTCAATTGACCCAGTGCTGACAAGACCTGAATAAGTGGCATCATATAGTGTTACTTCACACTTAAGTGAAGCAGCACTAAACATGCATAAAGTAATGTTTATGCTTGTAATGCTTCCTTCATCATCACAACGAGTCTTTGAAGCTCTCTAGCACTCTGAAGATCTGAATGGGGCTTTCAGTGACATCCTGCTACATGTGACTACAGCCTCTAAGCAATCTTGCATGAATTATCAGTCTTTAAAGCCCTCTTTTCCTTTGCTTCACATGTTCCCTGACACAGATAGAGCTGCAGGCAGTGGGAAGCAGTAACAAAGCAGGAGTTGGAAGTGTTGTCTTCACTGCAAACTCATATCTTAGTCATTTTTCTGGGTAAAAGATGCAAGGCCAGCATATGAGCACCTGCATGGCTCCAGGGCTCTGCACCTGCAGTGCTGTTCATCCTCTGGTTTCATTGAGATTAAGAACACCGACAAAAGACCAAACAAAAAGCATAAAACAGCCTTCAAGGAATTCATCAATGCTTCTTTCAGCAGCCTTTCCTCCACCTACTCCCTTGTTTAAACATCTACAGGTATTGGCCCTTTATTCATCTGTGTATTCCTGCCAGAGTCAGGATGCACATAAGCCCAGCAAACTGAGAGGGGATCTTATCAATGCTGATAAACACCTGAAGGATGGATGTTTAGAGGATGGAGTCAGTCTTCTTTTCTGTGGTGTCCAGTGACAGGATGAAGGATAACAGGTACAATCTGAAACACAGGAAGTTCCACTGGAACAGGAGGAGAAACTTCTTTGCTGAGGGAAACTTCTTTTTTGAGGGAGCTCTGGCACAGATGGCCTAGGGAGGGTGTGTAGGCTCCTTCTCTGGAGGTTTCCAAACCTGCCTGGACACATTCCTGTGCTTCTTGATTGAGAGAAACCTGACTTAGCAGGGGGTTGGGCTGGATGATCACTAAAGATCCTTTCCAATCCCAGCTATTCTGAGATTCTAGGATTCTGTAGAATGACTATACTGATACTATGAGTGCTAACATAAAGTTCACTTTTGAACACATCAGGACACCAGTCTTTATTTCTGCATCTGACAGATGTCAAGTGACAGTTTAAAACATACCTCAGCTTCTCTATCATACCACAAGGTAATTATTTCAGAAGTGCTCTGATGTTGTCAAGAGGTATGTCGGTGCTGCTCGAGCAGATGCCCTTGTGCTTGTGATACTATGACATGTGTCATACTTCAGAGAGTTGGGTAATGAGTGTTGTATTATCTGGACAATTGTATGATGCAGAAAAACTGAGACTACCTGATTGACTAATGTGAGGAACCAGCTGATGAAGGCATCTTGAAGATTGAAAGATTCCTTGGAGCATTTTTCTTATGTATGCTGCCTGTAAGGCCTTTCTGAGACTCTTTTTACCTTATATCAGTGGTGTACACCTATCTCTATCACATATGATCACTCCCTACTTTCATTAGTATTGTAATTCTGAATTTACACTTGGAAATTAGATCTAAATGATGTTGCCACCCCTTTCAAGCTAAAACAAAATCCTGCTGCTCTCTGCTACAGAGAGAACTGTTGTTTTTTTTTTTTTCTTTTGAAAGAAGGAAATTCATAGACACAAAGTAGGGTAGTGAAACAAATTGTTATGCCTGATCTAAACCAAAACCAGAATATACAGATACAGCAACCATTGAAAACAGACCTGAAAAAGAGAGCCAGAGTCTTAGAAGGGAGACAATTCCTGATCAAAGTTTTATAAAAGGCAACAGTAAGATCTACTTTAGAGAGGTTTTTCATTAACTTTCCCTGATCTCCCAGGGGAAGAGTCTTATAATCAGAAGTAAATCTTCTGATTCACTTCTGATAGCACTGGAACAGGCTGCCCAGGGAGGTTGTGAGGTCTCCTTCCTTGTAGGTATTCAATACCTGCCTGGGCATGTTCCTATGTGACCTGATCTTGGTGAACCTGCTTCTGCAGGGAGGTTGGACTGAATGATCTCTAAAAGTTCCTTCTAACCCCTACCATTCTATGGTACTATGAATCTAAAACAGCGCTCAGCTCAGATATGTCATTGTGTGTTCCAACAGTACTTCGTATTTCATAAACTTTCTAAAGCAGGACCCAGCTACCCTTTCATTTTCTTTTTTCACCTATACAGTACCTTTGTTATAAGCTCCTAAATCTCTTTTTTTTTTCCCCACCAAAAACCACCACATACCAAATTAAGTGACATAGAACAAATTGTTGAGTGAAGACTGAGGAATTTCGAGAAACATAAGGTTTTACTGAGGTAAGTTTCCAGTTACTGAGATATATTGTGCTATTTTTGTGTTAGTGAAGTTTCTTCCCACTCAGTTTTTCCTACTCAATTTTCTTCTACATTTACTAAAAGACTCTATTTTCAAATCTCTTTTAAGGAGCTAAGACTATTAGAAGGTCTTACATCTTTTTGTTCAGTGTACCTTGTAGATCCAGAGTACAATGTTTCCTGGTGGAGAGCTTTTCTTGCTACAAATAGAATTTCATGACATTGCAGTGAAAATCACTTATGTTCTTTCTGTATTTTCCAGGAAAATCTGGATCTTCTAGAGAGAATGCCTATTCAGTACACTGAGAAATGTAACAGAAAAGTATTGTGGTATGACATGTCTTATTTTCCTCTTACTGCATAGAAAATGTACATTGCTGTTAGATAATAGTAAGCTGATTCCCTTCCTGAGCCCATGGTCGCCTGAGGAACAATGAGCAAGGAAAGCAGTTGAGTCTGGCTTTGAGAACAAGCTCCAGCCTCTGCCTCTGTGGCTGTATTGTCATATCAAAGAGGCTGCATAATGTGACGATGCTATCTCCAAAAATACTCAGAGAATGGCAGAGGACTGAGGACTCATGTAGCACTGTCCTCTGATTGGCAAATGAAGCCCTACTCCAGAATTATTTGTCAAGAATCAATTTTTATGGAAGCAATAAATAGTGAAAGACATATGACTTGTTTTTATTCAGTCTCATGAATAGCTGTGGTCAAAATTACAGCCAGGACCAGGGCAGATCTCTGCATGGCACGTGTGCACATGCAACCTTACCATGTTTATACGTCCAGCAGCTGAGTGTGAGTAACACTCCAGTGCAAGAGGAGGGAAATCCTCTGATGCTGACTCTACACCAACCACTGCTGTATTCTCAGAGGAAGGCATGGGCTGAAAATCACTCTTCCCTCTGAGGTGTTTGGGGAGTAGCAGAGCTCAGCTTTTGAGCTCGAGTCTGTTTCAGACCATGACAAATTTGTTCCCTGAATCCATACTCTTTTTAATCTAAATGTCAGGTAGGAAATTAAAGCCCTGCTGAAACGGAGTGTATTACCAGCATTTTATTAGATCACAAACAATTTAATAACCAGATAGAAGGAGAAGGTCATTTTGTTGTCAGTCCAGCTTATCTCATAAATTAGGCATCAGGTTTTTCACAAAGGCTTCTTTCAGCAAATAAAATTATCTGGTTTGATGAAGGGCCTCTGTCCATGGAAAACTGATAACACAGATGAAAGAGGGAGACCTGTAATAAAATTATTATCCATGAATGTATGAGAGAGGATGGATTTTTTAAAAGCACTTATCACACCTTTACTCTATTAACAGTAAGCAAATGCCAAAGTAGCAAAGGACACACCTTCCTGATGAATTCATGTGAAATAGTTTCAAGGTCAGTAAACAAAAGGGATTGCAGATGAAATATTTGTTATAAATAGGGCAGCTCTTGGTGACCTCACTGACTGAAAAGGGAGGAAACCCAGAGCATTATCTCTTCACTAGAAATATTTATGGCCCACAAATGACAGTCTTCTGAGTAGGAGCAAGGCAATGAATGATGTGTACCAACATGGCATTGGTTTCAGTGAATCACGCTGCAGGTCTGTGTCTGGGGCTGGGGAGAGGAGTGACAAGGAAGTAGTTTGATTAGAGTAATTTGTTTCTTCTGAGAATATGAAGGTCTGATGTTGCTCAGAGTTGCCAGCCTGCAGCTCTCTGAGGCACGGGGATTTCTACACCCCTCTGTATCTCAACGTATTCTCCATCTTTTGGTCTTGTTAGAGTGATTTAGTCTGGTGCATTGAGTGTCCTGCTGAAATGTGAGGGTAAATTGTCTCACTTAATCTCCTGAGAGGTGCTGCAAGACAAATGTGATAGCAACAGCTGGAGAAACTTCTACGTGGCAACTCACTTCTTGCTGCCTCCATCAAATTGCAGAAACCAATATGAGGAGGATAAGGTCTTTCTCTCCTGTGACAGTTAGCAGATGCCTTGCATCTTTTTGTCCTTTTTTTTGCATAATGTGACATAGCTCTCTCCTCAAAATGCAGCCATGCAAATCTTCTACCTGTTCTCCATGTGCTCCTTGGGATGCAGTAAGCCAATGGCCTTCAAAACATGAAGAACTACAACAAAATTCTGCAGAAAATGAGTTTGCAGATTTGCTGCCATTCAGAAATCAGTAAGAAAAACAATGTTTGCTCTGAATGCCCATGAAACAGTCCATTCACTTAGCTATCCTACTTCACACAAAATCATTCTGACTAATGTCTACTCTAATGTGATTTTATATGTATGATCTCAACCTCTGAGAGGAAGCAACCCACCTGGTAATCTGAACTCTATTTTTTTCATGCAATAAAGCTGGACCAGATTCCCCTGATACTTTTGTGTTAATGAACAGCCTCTATTCCTCTTCTGATTCTGTGGAGTATTGCTGACAAGCAGATAAACCAGACATGAGCAGAGTAGGAACTGTTCAGGAAAATGTTGGAGAAGATTTTTCAGTGCATGATTCCCATCAGTGTGAAATCATACTACTTCCAAACCCTTTGAGTCTGACTGACAGTCCAATGCAAAGAGATAAATGTACTCTTGATAGGCTGTTTAACTTTCTGGTTGTGAGAAACAAGACAGCAGAAAATATTTTCTTTTGAGACAGAGGAGTAAGGGTAAAGACTATTTTTTATGCTAATTTTGATAAGAGCATCAAGCCATATTAGTGAAGAAATGAGAACAATTGACTAATGTCTTCTGCTTTAGGTAGTGGACTTCCATGCTGAGAAGCCAAGAGCTCCCCCTACAACTAACAGTGTGTTTTTAATAAGTTTCCATTGCTATTGCCTAGTGTCACCCAATTTTTGTGCTGATAATATACTACAGCCTGGTTTCTGATAATAGTTTAGACATGCTGCATGGATTGATGGAGATGTAAACTGTTAGACAATTTGTTTATAGGATATGGAATCTCTTAATGTGGAAATCTTTAGATAAGGACATGATTTAACTGAAAAATGCAAAGGGACATGTATCCTCAGTACCTGAAACTGTTTGCCATCTTAACAAGAAAGGAAAGCCATGTCTAAAGAAAGATTTCTGGGTTATTCAAGATTAAAAAGAAGAAAAGCATACAGTATAATATTTCAGATGTTTAACTCAATGTCTGGAATTATGTTCTGTCTTTGTATAGATTAACTCTGATTTTCAGCAATGCTGTAGACTTCCACAAGACCTGGAAAATGTATGGCTCATGAAGCGTGTGATTAATCAAAACATTTGTAAGAGGAAAACAAAGATCGGAATAGGACACTTGTGCTATGTAACATGGATCCATTGGTAGCTGGACTATATATAAAGATATACTTTAAGGTCATCAAACACAAAATCCTTTATGTGGGCAGAACAAATGCAATCCTTACTGACCAGACAGGGGGCCTTAGAAAGACTGAAGCAGTATTTCTGGAATAAAATAGATGACAATCTGCAATAAGCTATAAATCTGCTAAGCTACAAATCTGCTGAAATGCTGGAACAAAATTAAGTTCATAATCTGATGTTGTGGTCAAAAGACAACATCATCTATGGGTTTATCCCAAAAGGTTTGTTGAGCCAGGTTAGACAGAGAACTTTACTCATAATCCATGAAACTGTAGGCACTGGGATGCCACAACAGTTCTGGAGTGCCAACTATTTATAAAGGATGAGCAAGTCATGGAGAACGTGCATAGAGGAGTCACAAGGTATTTCTCTCAAAGTGAATGTTTTTATACAACTGTTGGATTATTGCAAAAATGGTGAGAATTGACTTGAAACTACTGGGGAGCAAACAAACAGCAGTTTCTACTTAAAACCATAGAATCTTAGAATGGTTTCAGCTGGAAGAGACCTTTAAGCTCATGGAGTCCAGCCTTTGTCCCAGCCCTTTCAACCACCAGCCCATTTCCCTCAGTGCAACATCCACACGACTCTGAAACCCCTCCAGGGATTCCAGAAGCTCCCTTGGCAGCTGTTCCAATGCCTGACAACCCTGCCAGCAAAGAAATTCCTCCTCATATCCAGCCTGAACCTCCTCTGGTGCAACTTGAGGCCATTTCTTCTTGTTCTATTGCTTGTTATTGGGGAGAACAGATTGACCCTTACCTCACTTACAGCTTCCTTTGAGGCAGTTGTAGAGAGGGAGGTTTCCCCTGAGTCTTCTTCTCTCCAGGCTTGAACCTGTGGAATATTTCACAATTTTAAAGTGAGATAAGTTCAACAAAGCAATACACACTTCATTTTTAAGAAGTGAGGAGGATTTGTTCCAGTGGTTAAATCAACACAGAAAGTAATGGAATTTCCATTTTTTGGCATATTTTAAAAAGTGCACAGCTTTACTATGAGGCAATGCTGTAGCCAAACAGCCACAATTGCTTTTCTGTAGGAGAAATTGTGTACAAATCTGTATACTGTATGGTATGTAAGACCAGATTATGCTCCCAGTGTGTTCCTTCTGGCATTAAATATTGTCTGATCTGGGGCTCCAGACTCTACATCCATGGAAAGTGGTGCAGCAGAAGGAAACATCTCCAGAAGCTGATTTTGTGTAAAGCAATACCTATGCTCCCCCATATCCAAATGGTGGGTGTCAGGGGGGTGGGGCATCCCTTTTTTCTATTGTATCTAGCTGTAGTGGTTTTGGCCTGGGCCAGGTTTTTCAGTATCAGGCGAGCTAAAGGAGTTGCTTCTTTAAACAAAGAGAGTTGCCAGAAGCTTCCCCTGTAGCTGACAGGGTTAGGGCCAGTAAGTTTTAAGTTGGAACCTGCACCTGACCCAGGTCTGGACAATTAGTGATGGAGGTAACGCCTCTGTGAATAACAGATTTGAGCAGAAGTTGTTGGGCAGTTGCAGAACTGCAGAAGCAACAGGGAGAGAGAATGTGAAAACATCTCCGCAGACACCAAGGTCAGTGGAGAAGGAGGGGGAGGAGGGTGCCTAGGCACTGAGAAGAAGGCTCCCCTGTGATATGTGGTGAGGACCATGGTGAAGCAGGTTGTCCCCCTGCAGTCCATGGAGGCCACCGGGAAGCAGAGATCCACTGGCAGCCCGTGGGGGAGGTGCTCACGCCGCAGCGGGTGGATGCCTGAGGGAGGCCGTGACTGCGTAAGAAGTTCATCCTGGAGCAAGTTCCTGGCAGGACCTGGGAGTCTGTGGGAGAGGTGCCCACGCCAGAGCAGGTTTGCTGTCAAGACTTGTGATTCAGAGAAAAGAGATGTCTGAGAGTGTGTGTTTTGTGGGACTGTTTCAAAGGCAATCAACTGGGACAACAATTTTCATTTCATCTGGAACGGTAAATATAAAGAATAAAATCCTATGAAAATTGGAATTCCCTTATTCTGAGCATGAAATCAAACTGACTGAAAGAAACCTTCTTTTTTGTTTTCTCTATTACTATGAGGAAGAATTCAAATAAACCCCATCCATGAGGTTACCAATAGCTAGTTATAACCACAAATAAGATTAAAATCAGATGCCAATATCCCACCTCTCTCAATTTTGGAGAACTTTAATCCATTAAGCATTTAAGTAATTTCTTTAATTGAGACCCTGCCAAGGTCCAGTGTCTGACCTTGCATAATATTGGGAAAGACTACATTTTGACCAATCCCAAGAGCCATCTAATTAGAGGCTAATTAAATTAATACTGATGAAAGCTTTTTAGTTTATGCTCCAACTTTGGGTAACATTTTGATTTCAACATGATGCCAATAGTGGAGCTGGTTAATTACTTGAGTTTATTGCTGCAGTTGCTTGATGGAAAAAGAAGGCAAAACTTCTGCTAGATATACAAAATACTCTTTCTCTGCTGTTGATAGACAAATACAGAAAACCATATAGAAAATACAGACAGATGATATTTAATAAAATATCCTTTTCAGAAACCTGAATATCCATTACTGTGGAGGCAATGGTTAACAGGATAAACAATTCAATCCATCTCAATCTATACACTTAGGCAGAGCTATCCCTGTCCTTATTCACCTGCTCAAATTTGTCTTCTTATTTGCCTTCTTATTGATACATATATCTCTATGTGTTGTGTTTCTAAAGCACTTGGTATCCTTTGATCTGAGTGTTCAGTTTCTGGTTTTGGATCATCTTGTACAAAAGGAGACACAGAGGCTCTGGAAGTGAAAGCTGGAAGGTAAATCTCCTTGGTGGCAGTGGAGATGAGCCTTGTAGAGGTAGCTCTGGGAATTTGTTAAGCTCAGGATCCACAGGATGAAAAGTGGGTGTGAATTCTCGGTTACTGTGTTCAGAGCTTTCTATGGCATACATAACACATGAACTCCTCCAAAACTGAGTGAGTACAAGCCGAAAATGGAGAGTCTGGGTCTGGAAATCTATGGGGAAATCTCGTTTGAATGATCAAAAATGTGTCTGGTGCAATGCCCTCAGTCTAGCTCTCTATCTCCATTTTCCTGTAATCATACTTGTCTATTACTGGATTTATGAATTTATTTGCTTTTCTTTTTTGTTCCTGAGACCTTTACCACCTCAGCAATTGTATTCTCCTTTGACCTCATGACAATGATTTTCTTTTGTTTAAATCTCTCTCTTCCACTAGAGAGAGCAGCCATTTACCCCTCAACAAGAGAGGGGTTTCTTGCTGTATCTGTTTGTTTAAATGAGTTGCTTCACACATCAGCTGAAGAGGCTCCATTGTTTGGTAAATGGGGTGAGTAAATGAAGCTGTTGGGTATGTCAAAGGCGTTTTGTAACAGAAAAAGTGCCATGAACAGTGTGACACGAGGCCCTTAGCTCACTGTGCCTCACTATGGCAGGCTACACTATTGACCTTCATAATAACAGTTTCGTGCATCTCTGTCTCGAAAAAGGAGGCCCAGATTCTTTATAATAGGTTTATTGTTGTTATTATTGTGCTCTACAGCTTGTCTCTCGAGGCTCCCTTTATCACTCAATCCAGACAGCAGATTAATTCTCTCCTACATGCAAAACCTGATGACATTTTTTTTTCCATAAATCAGGAGATTTACTCCAGGGCAGCAGCTCTCATCCCTGACTTTACCAAGATTTCACTTTAGAAAGGCTTCCAGCAAGAGCTGTCTCTGTCCCCAAAATCTTTCAATTCCTGACAGGCAGTGCCAGTGAAATTCTGTTCATGACACTTCCTCCACAGCTGGTTTTAGGGTGAGAAATGAGAACAGATGGAGTAGCTGTGGCAGAAACAATCTCCAGGGTGGAAAACTCATGTCTTCTTCACGTGAGCTGATGAACTGAAGCTGGCGTCTGTGTCAGATTTTTCTCTCCTCTACAAGTAGAATCAAGCAGGGGACATTAAACATTCAATCTTCCAAGGGAACTACTGAAGTATTGAACAAATAAATGAAGATAGAGCAATGGATTCAGATGATGTGTCAAATATCAGTTTTAGGTAAACTCCAAGCATGTGCACTTGAGAGGATTGTGTAGATTTATACAGATGTCCTCAAATAGCTTAAAGCCTCAGCATTATTATTACAGTGTCCATCCTCATTTGCAGAAAGATGAACCACATATAAATGCTTTATTGAGCACAAATGCTTTACAAGACAAAATCCTCTTGCTTTCTAAAATGTTGTATTTGATACACCAGAGATGATGGATAAGTTTCCAATAACTCCATTGTATAACTGAAGAAGTGTTGTTCTGAAAAAGTGGATTCTCCTTTAGAAGAGACGACAAACATAGCTGGGAAATGGTAATTACCTGTCTCCATGTGAGGAGGAGTATGTTTGCAACATCACAGTCTTACAGAAGGAGCAGAGTGCCCAGCACAAGGAATTATCCATCCAGTTAGTCTGCAGAAGTTGGTGAACCCAAGCACAGCTTCAAAATAACTTTGTTTTTAGAAAACTCCATTAATGCTTCATTTACTTTCATCCTACCTCCCATGAAAGATGCTCACAGCTGTATTACATCAGCAGACCTCAAGAGGAACAGGGAACTTTTAGAGAGAGGAAAGGCTGTGGGAACTGGGGCTGTTTAGTGTGGAGAAGAGGAGACTGAGGGCGGACTTCATTAATACAAGTATTTGAAAGATGGATGTCACGGAGATGGGGCAACATCCCATCCCATGTGGGCTTTCCTGGTTTGGAAGAGATGGGCTTTCATTTATGGTTGACAACTGACTGTATCACTCTGAGTAGACAGGCTAGTAGCATGTAATTCATGATGGTTATTTCATTCAGACATGGCGAATTTCCTCTCACAGACACAGTTGCTCAGTGTTCCAACACCACCAAAAGCTGGGTTTAAACTATCAGTACTACTGAAATAAAACTAAAGCAACACAAGAATAAAGATTTGAGGAGGAAGAGGAAAACTTCTGATTCTTGTTTGAGGAATGGAAAAAATAGAAATTGACTGCCAGAGCAGATTGTATTTGGTTCCTTCAAGTATTTCTTCTCCTACAAGTAAAGCTGAACTGTTGGGAAGCTGCTTAAGCACTACTTTTATTCAGTAGCTAGGTAGATGTATGATAAACTCTGGTTGGTAATGATTTGTCTTATGAAGTATATTGAGATGTCACAAAAAGTAATTTCTGCTGTAGATGAGCAACATATGGTGCCCTGGGCAAATGCTGAGACAACTAATTTTGCATGAACACTGATATTTCTGTATGTTCTGGTGAAGCTGATATAAAGAGACCTTAAACCAAACTAAGGGTCAAAAGAAAAAAGTCACAGCAATTTCAGAACTAAGAATCATAGAATCTTAGAATCATAGAATGGTAGGGATTGGAAGGGACCTTTAGAGATCATCCAGTCCAATCGCCCTGCAGAAGCAGGTCAAAACAAGTGAAAAGATTAATTCCACCACAAACAAAGGGAAAAAAAGGAGGTAGAGCCTGCAGTTAAGAAGCATTTTAAATATTTCTGGTTTCTAGAGAGTGATAAATGTTTCCTTCTGGATATAATTACTGGTTTTGAGTAGATAAACTTAAAGAAGGTGGCTAAGGAGAGGAATCTGATGCTGTAGAAAGCAACAAAGCCAACCCTCTAACTGAAAAAATTCTTATGAGTGCCTTACAAAGAGTGGGAAGAAAAGATGCAGTAGAATGAGCTATCCCTAGAATATCACTTTAGGCACGAGTGAAATGTCAGGGATAAGCTCTTAAGTGCAAAGCAATTATCATTGATTTTATGTTTCAATTATATCAGACTCATTTGCTCCCTTATGCCTTTAAAATAAATATATGAGGTGAAAGTCCTTTGGGATTTCTTGAGATCAACTAATGTCTTTAACAAATCTTTTCCCCTCAGAACCGCTTGCATGAGCAAAATTCAAAGACCTGAGGAGGGGAAAATTAGGTTTTTTTAGAGAAACCGGTCAAAGAACATAAACTCCTCACTTGCAAAAATAAGGAAATTGGAAATTAGATAAATTAATGGTACGTGGAAATTAAAGCAGCAATGTAGGATCAAATTTAACCACTTTCTGCATCTGCTGCAAATGACTTCTTTAAAAGGATTTAGATGAGCTAGTAGAACAGTACAGAGTCAGTGATGGTGAGAGAATGAGCAGCTTGCACAGGTGCTGATGGCAACAGCTTCATTGATTCATCCTGATGATTTTTGTCAGTGTGTCAAGCCAGAATGGTAAGTGGTTATGTTCTTGGTTACTGAAGTTAAACATGAGCCCTGCTCTTGTATCATGTGGCCTTCTTTGTCAAAAGGGGCTACCTATCTTTATGAACTGGATTTAATTAGTGTCTATGATTCCCACTTGACAAAGACACAGTTTAAACCCCCGTATTTTTATCAATCAAGAATTTATGG
Organism: Urocolius indicus; assembly: GCA_013401255.1. Lineage (NCBI taxonomy): Eukaryota > Metazoa > Chordata > Aves > Coliiformes > Coliidae > Urocolius > Urocolius indicus. The sequence continues at coordinate 33,193 of WBNH01000589.1, forward strand.
CATTGTGACACCTCTCAGAAAGCTGTATGTACAACTTTTAATCAAATTCTGGAAAACTTTCAAGGTTTCTTTGTCACAGTGTGTTTCTCTGTCATTAATTAAGTGCTCTGTGGGGGAAAAAAAAGAAGAAGACGGCGACTCTCTAAAGGCAGGACTTTTCCAAACAGCTAGTCAATGACATCTTTGCCCTGAGTGGGCATGGCTTCTCTTGAGTTAAAATCTCATTCAAGGGTAAGAGATATGAGCTGCTGACTTTCTTGAATGCCTTGAGAAGATATTACAGATCTAAGCAGGCTTTTTTTTTTTATTTAAAACCTGCCTGTGTGCAGCAGGTCACTAGACCTAGCTTTCATTACTTGGAGTCAGAAGCCTCGGTGCAGATCTCTGACAAATATACTTTAATAGTTGTTTAATTCTAAACAAGACCCAAAACACATTCAGGAAACGTAGGAATAGCAACATGCTAATTTGAATGTCCTGAGGACATTTAAAATACTCAAGAGCTATTACAATTAGCCTGAAGGAGAAGGGGAAGATGGAGAAAGGTATCTTGCCCATAGATTGGCTCTTTCCAAGGAGAAAAAGGGTGTAATTATGAATAATTTCTAAGAGATGGTTCCCAAAGTAGGGAATTGATGGCAATGCTGAGTACAAATAGCAGATTAGTTTCACGAGCAGTAATTTTATCATGTCATAAACCAATGTCACACAGCGCAGAAAAATGATAACCTCAATCCAGCCCCCAGATGTGATAAACAGTAGAACAGGGAACATTACACGGCAAGTAAGATGTTACAGAACACAACTCTGAGTGTAAACTTAACAACTCACAGAGAAAATAAATCAACACTGTGACCAGCAACTGTTAAAATAACATAATGAATGCTCACAAGAAGTTTGGTTTAGCATGCTCTGGTCAGATCTGCCAGTATCTCAAACCTTCATGTTCCACATAAGACATGAAAAGGACTGTTATGGTTTAACCCAATGGGCAGCTAAACATCACACATCTTCTTTTTCAATCCCCTCCTGCCAATGGGATGGTGAAGAGAAGTGAGAAAAATGAAAGGAAAGTAAAAATTGTGGGAGGAGAGAAAGAGGATTTAATAGGACAGAAAAGAAAGGATAAGAATAATATTAATGTAAAAAGAATTTGGATATACAAAACAAGTGATGCACAATGCAATTGCTCACCACCCACTGATCAATGTCCAGCCAGCTGACAAGCAGTGGCCCCCAGACAGCCTTCCTCACAGTTTATATAATGAGCATGACATTGTATGCCACAGAATACCTCTTTGACCAGTTTGGATGAGTTGTTCTGGCTGTGTTTCCTCACAGCTTCTTGTACCCTAAATCCTTCTTACTGATGGGGTGATATGAGGAGCTGAAACGTCCTTGACGGTGTAAACACTGCTCAACAATGTAAAACATCAGCGTGTTATAAAATGTTTTTCTCTTCCTAAATCCAAAATCCAGCATTATACCAGCTACTAGGAAGAAAATTAACTCTATCCTTGGTGAAACTGAGACATCTGCTTAAAAAATATACATCACAGATTAGGTGATTTAAAGAGAAACTGGTGTAGCAACATAGAATCACAGAAGCCCAGAATCTTAAGAGCTGGAATAGACCTCAAAAACTCACCTAGTCCAACCCCCTGCGAGAGCAGGACCATCCTGCTGGGTTTGGAATGTCTCCAGAGAAGGAGACTCCACAGCTGATCTGGACAGCCCTTTCCAGTGCTCCCTCATCTCAACAGGGAAAAAAATATTCCTTATATTTCTTTGGAACCTCTTCTGTTCCAGCTCGTACCCATTGTCCCTTGTCCTATCATTGGCCATCACTGAGAATAGCCTGCCTCCATCCTCTTGACACCCACTCTTTATGGTTTTGTAAACATGAATGAGGTCACCCCTCAGTCTCCTCTTCTCTAAGCTAAGAGCCCCAGCTCCCTTAGCCTTTCATCATAAGTGAGATGCTCCACTCCCCTAATCATCTCTGTGGCCCTGTACTGAACTCTCTCCAGCAGCTCCCTGTCCTTCTGGAACTGAGAGGCCCAGAACTGGACACAATATTCCAGATGTGGTCTCACGAGGGCAGAGCTGAAGGGAAGGAGAACCTCTCTTGACCTATTAACCACACCACTTGGGTTTGGTAATGGAATTACAGTCTTCCAGCCTTGTCTATGTAAGTAGTGAAAAAACACTCATGCTTTTGTGTTCTTTGAACAAACCTAACAGAAACAAAATAAGTAACTACTATGATAACAGTAAGTAAAAAGATAAAATGAAACCTTCCCATCTGACAACTGGACATCATGGTCACTGGAAAAAAAGTACTCAAATAGCCTGAACCTGACAGGAAAATTTTCCCACTCTTTTTCATTCTTTTATTAAAAGAAAATTGAGATGTAAATACATCCAGATCAATGTTTTTTTTAAAAAAAATCTTTCTGTTGTTAAGCCGGCCTTTAAAATGTTTTGTGGCCCTTGTGCAGCAAAGTGCTTTGTGAGACTTAAGTATGTTCTTAAAGTGAAGTGTGTCCTAAATGTAATTGTGCTCAAAGGAGGTGAACTAAGCTTGTGCTCATACATTGTGTTGAACTGGATCTTTGGCTATCTGTACAGAATTGCAAAGTAAAAATGTCATTTTTTACAGTCTGCAAAATGACTAGCAGTTGTGTAAAGGGTAAGGGGAGGAGAGGGGATCTGTTATAAATTATCAGTATATAAGATGTAATATTGCTTTAAAACATTGGACTCTAAGGCATTTCTAACTTCTGTGTTTCTAAGAAGGAAGGAAGGAAGGAAGGATCATAGAATCATAGAATCATAGAATGGCAGGGTTGGAAGGGACCTTTAGAGATCATCCAGTACAAATCCCCTGCAGAAGCAGGTTCACCTCGATCAGGTCGCATAGGAACATATCCATGGACATAACATGTCCAGGCGGGTCTTGAAGACCTCCAAGGAAGAAGACTCCACAACCCCTCTGGGCAGCCTGGGCCAGGACTCTCTCATCCTCACAGTGAAATAGTTGTTTCTTATATTTAAATGGAACTTTTTCTGTTCCATCTTCATCCCATTATCCCTTGTCCTGTTGCTAGTTACCATAGAAAAAAGGGATGCCCCAACCTTCTGACACTCACCACTTAGATATTTGTAAATGTTAGTAAGATCTCCCTTCAGTCTCCTCTTCTCTAGACTAGAAAGAAAGAAAGATAGATAGAAAGAAAGAGATATTTACACAGAATCCCAGAATATTAAGGATCAGAAAGGACCTCAAAACATCATGTAGTCCAAGCCCCCTGCCAGAGCAGGACCATCTAGAGTAGGTCTTTGGCCTCATTAATGTTGGTAGGTTAAAAAAGTGCTCAGAAATATGGTTTGAAAAGCTATTTAATTAACCAGCACTGCAATCCAATCCGTGCACTACTTTATCTGGATTTGAAGGAAGCTGACAAATTCAAGGCAATATTGGAATGCAACAACACTCCGATTAGCCTCGACAGCATTAATAACAATGACGTGTCACCTGTATCTGCTAAATGTTTCACTATCTCAGATTGAGTTAATTGAAATTAATCAGCAGCACAGGGAGGAGAACAAAAGCTGATAGAAATTTTTGAGAGATATGATGGATTCACGCACTCACAGACTTCACCTGAGGTTAGGGAACAAAATAGGCATCTATATATACATGAAGCAAGATGAGACAATTAGAAGACAAGAAGTTTTTTTTTTTTTTTCACTTGTTTTGATAGGATAGAAAGAAAAACATGTCCAAATTTTGCAACAATTGAGTTGATTCCTTCCATGAAGTATCCCTGAGGAGCTGACTGTAATATCTATACATGCACTTGCATAAAGATAAATATCCAGGAAAGGAAAAACATTTATCTCTGTCATTACTTAACTCCAACCCTGGACACCAAAATAGCTTGTCTTGTGTTCCAAACTTTTAACAGACTGTATGTCTTTTGAGTAGGGGTATTCTGTATCTTTCTACATTGCTGAAATCTGCCACCAACAAATACATTTTACATGGTGTTTCTCTGTTTCATTCAGACAGAAGAACTCTTCTTCTGTCCTTCCACAATAGCACAGTGGGGTTAGGAAGCTCACAGTAGTTATCTGGGGATTCATGGTGGTAAGCAGAAAGATCAATGGATTTACAGGTGACTCCCAGTTGACAGGAAGATGGATGCATAAGCAGAATATGTCAGTTTCACCACTGAGTATTTTGGGGATTAAATGTCTCCTGGAAATTTCATCTATCTGAGCATTTTTTTCTAATTGAGCTCTAAAGGGCTCACTTGCTCTAAAGGAGTAACGTAGACACAAGTCACAGGTTGTTGACAGAAATCCCATTTTCCATGATGAGAAAATGCCTGAGCACCTCATAGTTAAAGGCACAGAGAAGACTACTTTCTATTTTTATCTTAACCTCCTGTTGCTAGAACTGATTCAGCTTGCTTGTCAAACTTTTCAGGAACAAAGAACTGGAAAGGTCATTGTGTTCTTCTCTTTGCTATCAGAAACAATTATATAATCCCAAGGGAAATTGTACCTAAACAATGTCAGACTTTTAAACCACCATTGTTTCCTTAAAACCTGAGAAACTGTACAATTTCAAGGCATAACCAGGAGTCTGGAGAACATAGAAAAACAGACATGATAGTGAAGCCCATGAATTACATGACAGTAAATGTCTTCTGTGATGCTGAGGGTTGGAGACTGTCTACTTCACATTATTGTGGATTCTCCTTTCTTGGTGGTCTTCAAGAACAGCCTGGACATGTCCCTGTGTGACCTGATCTAGGTGGGACCTGCTTCTGCAAAGGGATTGGACTGGGTGATCTCTAAAGGTCCCTTCCAACCCCTAACATTCTATGATTTGTGACTTATTTGGTTAGTGGCATGAAGGACAGAAAGAGTGATGGGTGGTGAATAGAGTCCAGCACCTTGGAGTAGATGTTGTGATGTCCTTTATTGGTCAATATGACAATGCACAAGCTGTACTCTGCCTCTGCATTTAAATGGCTTCATCTTGAACTGAGGTTTTGTTTGTTTGTTTGTTTGTTTGTGTGGCTTTTGACAAAATAATGTGATAAAGGGATATTGTCACCATCTGCTGACATGAATAAATCGAGTCTTGATCAGCAAGGAGGGAATGCTGTCGTGATCCCTGCACGTTCCTCAATATCTGGGCACCACTTCACAGAATCACACAGAATCATAGAATGGTAGGGTTGGAAGGGACCTTTAGAGATCATCCAGTCCAACCCTCCTGCAGAAGCAGGTTCACCTAGATCAAATCACACAGGAACACATCCAGGCAGGTCTTGAATCGTTGTTGTCCTCATTTCCCATGTGGAAGTTCCTAGGCTCAGCAGTAACACGACTTAACTAAACTTCCCAAAGAAGCTAGAACACAACCCGTGTCACTGAAACCAGGTCTTTTAAATCCCTGACAACCTGTTCAGTCAAGATATGGTCTCAACCTGAAAATATCAAGCCAGAAAAGACTAGTGAGTGACTGAAAGAGAGAAATTAGAATTGCAATAACATTTTTTTTCTGGCTTTATCCTTATATCTCTCTGTCTTCTGTTCTCATTTTTACTTCTTTTAAAAACTGCATATTAACTGCTATGTTAAGCAGCCACCTGTGTGCCAGCAGTGTGGGTGCTAAGTTCAGATGAGAAATTTTCCTAAGCTGGCATGTTAAACTCTACTGAGACCATCAGAAGCAACTTCCTTCTCTCCTGCTCATACACACCGTGCTTAGTTGAGCTTGGCACATATTATTAGTCAGTAACTCATTTAAACATTGGTCGAGGGAGAACTTGCAACATTTAGAGAAATTAGTCATCAGAAATGTGACAGAAGTACAAAATCAAAACAGTGTGGGAGGAAGGAGTGTTAATGCATGTGGATATTGTATTAATTAATATTGTATTTGTGAAAGTGGATACTGTTTAATCAGGGTGGANGGATTCACGCACTCACAGACTTCACCTGAGGTTAGGGAACAAAATAGGCATCTATATATACATGAAGCAAGATGAGACAATTAGAAGACAAGAAGTTTTTTTTTTTTTTTCACTTGTTTTGATAGGATAGAAAGAAAAACATGTCCAAATTTTGCAACAATTGAGTTGATTCCTTCCATGAAGTATCCCTGAGGAGCTGACTGTAATATCTATACATGCACTTGCATAAAGATAAATATCCAGGAAAGGAAAAACATTTATCTCTGTCATTACTTAACTCCAACCCTGGACACCAAAATAGCTTGTCTTGTGTTCCAAACTTTTAACAGACTGTATGTCTTTTGAGTAGGGGTATTCTGTATCTTTCTACATTGCTGAAATCTGCCACCAACAAATACATTTTACATGGTGTTTCTCTGTTTCATTCAGACAGAAGAACTCTTCTTCTGTCCTTCCACAATAGCACAGTGGGGTTAGGAAGCTCACAGTAGTTATCTGGGGATTCATGGTGGTAAGCAGAAAGATCAATGGATTTACAGGTGACTCCCAGTTGACAGGAAGATGGATGCATAAGCAGAATATGTCAGTTTCACCACTGAGTATTTTGGGGATTAAATGTCTCCTGGAAATTTCATCTATCTGAGCATTTTTTTCTAATTGAGCTCTAAAGGGCTCACTTGCTCTAAAGGAGTAACGTAGACACAAGTCACAGGTTGTTGACAGAAATCCCATTTTCCATGATGAGAAAATGCCTGAGCACCTCATAGTTAAAGGCACAGAGAAGACTACTTTCTATTTTTATCTTAACCTCCTGTTGCTAGAACTGATTCAGCTTGCTTGTCAAACTTTTCAGGAACAAAGAACTGGAAAGGTCATTGTGTTCTTCTCTTTGCTATCAGAAACAATTATATAATCCCAAGGGAAATTGTACCTAAACAATGTCAGACTTTTAAACCACCATTGTTTCCTTAAAACCTGAGAAACTGTACAATTTCAAGGCATAACCAGGAGTCTGGAGAACATAGAAAAACAGACATGATAGTGAAGCCCATGAATTACATGACAGTAAATGTCTTCTGTGATGCTGAGGGTTGGAGACTGTCTACTTCACATTATTGTGGATTCTCCTTTCTTGGTGGTCTTCAAGAACAGCCTGGACATGTCCCTGTGTGACCTGATCTAGGTGGGACCTGCTTCTGCAAAGGGATTGGACTGGGTGATCTCTAAAGGTCCCTTCCAACCCCTAACATTCTATGATTTGTGACTTATTTGGTTAGTGGCATGAAGGACAGAAAGAGTGATGGGTGGTGAATAGAGTCCAGCACCTTGGAGTAGATGTTGTGATGTCCTTTATTGGTCAATATGACAATGCACAAGCTGTACTCTGCCTCTGCATTTAAATGGCTTCATCTTGAACTGAGGTTTTGTTTGTTTGTTTGTTTGTTTGTGTGGCTTTTGACAAAATAATGTGATAAAGGGATATTGTCACCATCTGCTGACATGAATAAATCGAGTCTTGATCAGCAAGGAGGGAATGCTGTCGTGATCCCTGCACGTTCCTCAATATCTGGGCACCACTTCACAGAATCACACAGAATCATAGAATGGTAGGGTTGGAAGGGACCTTTAGAGATCATCCAGTCCAACCCTCCTGCAGAAGCAGGTTCACCTAGATCAAATCACACAGGAACACATCCAGGCAGGTCTTGAATCGTTGTTGTCCTCATTTCCCATGTGGAAGTTCCTAGGCTCAGCAGTAACACGACTTAACTAAACTTCCCAAAGAAGCTAGAACACAACCCGTGTCACTGAAACCAGGTCTTTTAAATCCCTGACAACCTGTTCAGTCAAGATATGGTCTCAACCTGAAAATATCAAGCCAGAAAAGACTAGTGAGTGACTGAAAGAGAGAAATTAGAATTGCAATAACATTTTTTTTCTGGCTTTATCCTTATATCTCTCTGTCTTCTGTTCTCATTTTTACTTCTTTTAAAAACTGCATATTAACTGCTATGTTAAGCAGCCACCTGTGTGCCAGCAGTGTGGGTGCTAAGTTCAGATGAGAAATTTTCCTAAGCTGGCATGTTAAACTCTACTGAGACCATCAGAAGCAACTTCCTTCTCTCCTGCTCATACACACCGTGCTTAGTTGAGCTTGGCACATATTATTAGTCAGTAACTCATTTAAACATTGGTCGAGGGAGAACTTGCAACATTTAGAGAAATTAGTCATCAGAAATGTGACAGAAGTACAAAATCAAAACAGTGTGGGAGGAAGGAGTGTTAATGCATGTGGATATTGTATTAATTAATATTGTATTTGTGAAAGTGGATACTGTTTAATCAGGGTGGAGATCAGCAGAGATATACATCAAGCATCCTACTGACCAGGAGGAACAACAACACTTTCCAACCTGGAGTGATTTTAAGAGAGAACAAAACCCATCAGTTTGTTTTTTTAATAAGCCTTGTGAAAGATGTTCTTGGAGGTTTACTTCTCAGCATGCTTTTCCACAAATAGATTCAGATGTTGAGGTATCACTTGCTGGTGTTTGGAGAGCGATGTATTCTGAAGCTAAAAATGAAACACCGAGCAGATGCTGACTTGAAGGGATGTGTTCCTAAAAGCAGGAGAGTTTGATGCTGTCAACAGAGAATAAACACATGAAAGCATGAAAAGCAAAAAAGAAGAAGAAGAAAAAAAGGCAGCAATTAGACATAACGCCTTTTGACAGGGTATTAATGAACAGGATTAATTAAAGAAGTATTATTAACCCTACACACCAAATTCTCATTTCCAATTTACAGGTGGAAAAAGACACAAGTTGGTGTCATCACACACCTCATAGGGGGAATTGAGGTGTTTGCTTTTAACTCTTTCCTCTGTAGCTATATGTTTCTGCAGAGCTTTTCTTGCTACAGAAGACAACTGCTTTTCCGCAGAGCAATCTTCAGATTTATGGTGCATCGTACAGATAGACAGGAGAAAAATGGAAAGAAACAACAATTAAGCGAATAAACCAAACCAAACCAGGGAAAGATTGCTTATTTTTAAATCCTGCCTGCTGGGCTTTCTTCTTATTCTCATCCTGAGGGGTTTACATTGCTTTGAAGAAAGACTTATTTTATAGAATCATAGAATGATAGGGTTGGAAGGGACCTTTAGAGGTCATCCAGTCCAACCCCACTGCAGAAGTAGGTCCCACCTAGATCAGGTCGCATGGGAACTTATCCAGGTGGGTTTTGAAGACCTCCAGAAAAGAAATCTCCACATCTTTCCTGGGCAGCCTGGGCCAGGGCTCCCTCACCCTCACACTAGGATAGAACACAAAAGCCCCAATCTCCTAAGTGATAGATTTTGGAAGAGTTAAACTTCATGAGGATAAATAAGTAGTAGGTCTCCAGAGTAGTCATCAGAACAATTTCTATATTTCTATAGCTAACATGAACACTGGAAAGGAATCTGAAGCTCTGCTGCAGTTTCTCCTGTATATTTCTTCAAAATTTACTGATGGTAGAATTTCAGACCAAGATGTTTTACCTGTGTGAAAGTCATCTGTCATCTCATCACCACAAAAGCTTTTAAAGGAATTTTCTTCCAGGCATTGCCATTAGTTGTTTCTAAAGATTAGCATTCCTCTTTTTTAGAATAGATCTTCTAGTTAGGATGTTTCTGTTTTCTTATCTTCACAGTATAGTTTTTGACACTGTACCATAAAGGACATAAAAATTTCTTTGAGCTTTGGTGCTATTTTAAAATCTATTTCTATTGTGCTTGTAAATTCTTCCATATTTGTCATTGTCTTAACAGGTAAATGAACAGAGGAACACTGATAAACCCGAAATTTGTTTATTCATAGTATCTCACTAATGTTCTGCCTTTTACATTTTCTAGTATATGTGTAGGTGCAGATTTTTGTTTTTTCTTGTTTGTGCTTTTTGTTTATTTACCTTAGCACTGTAAGTGTTATTTGTCTTTACAATGCTCTGTAATGACATCAGGGAAATTTCATTCCATTTATTCTTTTGAAGGTATTTATATAAGTTAAAACAACATCCATATTTACTCGAAGATGTAGGAACTTCCTACAAAGACTGGCTGACTTTCTTAAGTTCTTTTTACATCTCACATTATTAGATGTGAATTTAATTCCAATATACTGGATTTTGGACTTCTCTAAGTAAAGAAACAGATCAGAACTGAAAAAAATTAGGCTTGAAAACAAAGATGACATTTTCTTCTTCTTGGAGAAGAGGAGACTGAAGTATAACCTCAAAAATGTTTACAAATATGTAAAGGGTGGCTGTGAGGAGGATGAAGCCAGGCTCTTCTCAATGATGGTCAATGATAGAACAAGGGGCAATGGGTATAAACTGGAACACAAGAAGTTCCAAAGAAATACAAGGAAGAATTTCTTCCCTGTTGAGTTGTGGGAGCACTGGCAGGGGCTGCCCAGATGGACTGTGGAGTCTCCTTCTCTGGAGACATTCCAAATCCACCTGGACAAGTTCCTGTGTGACCTACTCTAGGTGGTACTGATCTGGCAGGGGGTTGGATCTTTCCAGGTCCCTTCCAATCCTCAAGATCCTGTGATTCTGTGATACAAGTGACTAGGAGTCATCCCCAATTTCTTTTGAATTCTTTGTCAAAAGCAAATCCTCAAAAGAAAAACTTCAATGTTTTGGACAGCTTTAGAGAAAAAGAATAATAATATGTGAGATGATAGATGATAGATAGATAGATAGATAGATAGATATGAGGGAAATGACAGGATTAGATATACTTTTCTGCATAACAAACTATTCACTTACATCATTACTTGCTCTCTCAGAAGCATTTTGGTCTTCATTGAGAGTAGACTAAGCAATTTTACAGCTTTCTTTACAATGGCACACAGTGTACTTCCAAGGATTGCACATATATGTGAATGGCCAGTCATTCTCTACTTTTCTGTACATAAATGTTCCTTAGCTCTACCCACAGTAACAGCCACATCACCAGTTCAGACTCCTTGATTAAATATGACAAGCAATTATTGAAGTGCCATTGCAAACAGAGATAGCACATCCTGGTCCATCCCCAGATAATGCTCTGCTGCTTGAGAGCAACTCAGCTTTATGGTAAGTGGAATGTTACAGTACAAGCAAATATACATTAATGTCATCAATGGATAGAGAAGTCATGCTTTACAGTATATAGATTAAGTAATCTGCTCATCATGGAAAATTGGGAGGGTGTAATTTCAGATTTTGAATTAGGAATGATTTTTAAAACTGTGATCTATGTCTTTAAGGAAAACCATTGTATTGCCATGTACTTATTTACCACAAGCTAGAATAAAAAGCCAACACATTGTAAGGCTTTAATGGAATTAAAAGCTCTGACAAAATTGATTGAGAACAAAGTTTTCCATCCCAGAGCTATTTGCTCTCTGATATGATCTTCATAGAAGCTGTAGTCCTGGTCAGTCATTCTTCTTTCAAGCCTTATATCCTGGCCAGACTGTTAATAATTTTCCTCAGTGAGGCTTTCCCAAACCTTTGTGGTGAGCATTTATATTTCAATAGAAGAATTTTTTTTCAAAGGAAAATCTCAGGCATTTTCCAACAAGCTGCAGTGACTACTGCAGTAATGGCCAGTGCTTCAGCTTCAGGACAGTACAAGGTCAAAGGTGATTTTGTGATGAAGATCACAAAAGAAGATATGTACCATGCCCAAAGAAGCCTCCAGTCTGACATCTGAATCAATGCCTTAAATACTTATATAAAATGTTCAGCTTTTCATTAACTCATACCACATGGCATTTTAGAGGCTGGTGGGGAGTAGGGGAAGAATAGACAGCAGGAAGGTGAAGTCAGGAGATAGAAAGTGAGAACAGGGTTATACTAACTTGGCTGCAGAGTTAGTGAATCGAAAGAAATGGCATTAAGCATGGATTGATTAATGGCAATGACAACAGAGACAAACAGCTTACAGGCTAAATCCTCTCCTCTGTGCATTTCACTGTTCCTCTGCTGCACAGTGTAGAGATGTCACTGTGTCTGCCTAGTGGCTATTTGCCTTATTTTACAGATGAAGTGAAGTGATGGGTGGAGATGAGACAGCAGCATTCATTCAGCTTTCCAGCTCAAGAGGGACAGAGAAAATGCTGGAGAGAGTCCAGCACAGGGCCACCAAGATGATCAGGGAATTGAAGCATCTTTCATATGAGGAAAGGCTGTGGGAACTGGGGCTGTTTACTCTGGAGGAGATTGAGGGGGGACCTTATTAATATTTACAAATATGTAAATGATAGGTGTCAGGAGGTTGGGGCAGCACTTTTTTCTGTGGTATCTAGCAACAGGACAAGGGGTGATGCGATGAAGCTGGAACACAAAAAGTTTGATTTAAACATAGGAAAAAAAACTTTTTCAGTGTTGAGTGAGGAAGCCTTGGCCCAGGCTGCCCAGGGAGGGTGTGGAGGAACCTTCTTGGAAGGTTTCCAAACCCACCTGGATACATTCCTATGTGACCTGATCTAAGTGAACCTACTTCTGCAGGGGGGTTGGACTGAATGATCTCTAAAGGTCCCTTCCAATTCTTACTGTTGTATGAAAACTTGTACTCTATTAAAAAGTCCACTCTTTACTCCAAGACTAAGACTCAAGTGCTGTATTTAAAACCCCATCAAACATGTCACCGATAGTTAGAACCACATAACTGAATTTTTGGTCTTTAAAAGTCATGTGCTTTCAAAGCTGGGACTATATAATCTTCTAAAGAGTATGGAAGCAATGACAGGATAGACTTATCCTTTGAGGACTGAGGGTCACATAATGCCACTGAAGTAATAGCTCAGCTCCTAATCTTACAGTAACCAGAGGTGTATCTCTGCTTGCATCAGATCCACATACGTTAAGGTTTATATTCATAGCTACATTAGATATTTATAAGTTATATGACTATGTTTATTGCTTGATATAATGCAGATGGTACAATCTGTATATACTTAATGCAGTTGTCAAAATTAATATTCATAAATATATTAATATATAAAGTAATTCTTTCTTTTTCAGATGGTTCAGCCACAATGCATTTCACTGAAGTTTTGTTAGTGCGATGCATTTTTCAATCTATAAAGCCCTTATACTAGTAGTATTGAATCAGGAACTGTTTATCATAAGGTTGTCAGGATACCTCTAAGTGTTTATGACATTGGTGGTACTGTGGCTCATTTGAAAAAAAAAAAAGACAAAGTTAAAATCAGGTCAGGATAATGTCAAAAAATTAGACTCTGCATTAAAAATCACTACAACATTTTAAATTCCTGAGAATGCTAATTCTGGATCAGAGGTCTCACCAGGACTCATATTACCTCACTTTGGCTACTGAAAGTTAGATGTGATAATGAACCTGGAGTTTACTGTACTGAATTCAGTCCATATTTACTGTGTATCTGCTACAGTTTATAGAACTACAAGTTTCCATGTGCATTTATGGAAATATGTGGAGATTTTTCTTAAGAATGAGAAAATGTTTTTTATAAGAAAAATGAGAAAGAAACTCCAATTTCCATGTGACCTTATTGCCTCCTGGAGAGTCTGTGAGCTGAGAAACATTTCTGCTTTATTTCGAAGTCTTAGACTTGAACTATTTAAAGGTCTAGTCAAACAGATATGTGGAAAAGGACAACAGAACAAGATGAATGCCAAAGTAGAGCAAAACTGCTTTAGTATTGAAAACAATATAAAAATGCAATTGTGCTGAGGAGAAAAAAAAAATAGAAACATATATCTGAACATTCTAAATATTTTAAATATCTATAAATATTCACCATGTATCCATCCCCCATACATATTTAAATCCTAAAGTCTCTGCTTTCATTAAGAGAATGCTACTGGAGATAAAAGTATGCTTAAAAGAAATAGAACAATTATTGCTGGACCAGCTGTAGTGATAAATCACAGCCAGGCAGGGAGATTAGGTTCCAAAAATGGAAATAAATGCACATTCACATTGGTGTTCCAGCAGGGAAGGAAAATAAGACAGAGAAACCCATGGTATATAGCTAGAGAACTGAAAACAGAGTATTGCGAAATGATGGACAGAGTTTACTTCAGGCTGCTTTGGGCTTTGACATTTTTGAAAACAGAAAGAGAGGATAGCAGCTTAAATTAATTAGCCCTTTAAATTACAATAGCAGCTGAGGACTCCAGGCAATGCACTGTGAATCCTTTACTTGTGCATTGTTTCTTTGCTTTCCTGCCATCTATTTTCCCTTGTGCGAAAGTAATTTAGTGGCAGAGCCCTTTGTTCTCTGTCAGACAGACAAGTTCCTAAACCAGAGATGAGTTTCTGAGCAATCACCATTTTGGAAACTTTGCACTACTTTTACAAACCCAATTAAGAATGTAACTCTTGCATGCAGGAGGAAAAGAGATCATAAAATCATGTAATGGTAGAGTTGGAAGGGACTTTTAGAGATCAACCCCCTTGCAGAAGCAGTTGATGCCTGATACAAAGAGAAACATGGTTTATAGAAATGTTTGAAAGCTATGGACATTTGTCTTAGAATCATTATTCCTCCTCTCCTCCTTCTTCCCTGCCAAAGGTCTTACTATGACCCATGAGCTTCTTCAGCCTGTCTCATGGTGATTCCTGACTTGTTCTTGAGCTAATTTGGATGCAGATTGTTTGAGGTACAAATTAATGTAATAATAAATGTATAGTAAATATAACAAGACATAAACTATTTCCCAAAGAATAAATATCTCTGTAACAAAGTAAAATCTCTCAAAAAAGAAACTGAGAGAGAATTTAAAGACTTCAAGTGAGGATCTTCCCTGGGGTGCTCATGGGACTGCTGTTAGCAAGAATCTATTATGCAATTGGGAAATGTGGGATGTTCCAGAGATGTAAATGACTATGAAGAAGGAAATCAGCTGGAAAACTAATGTTAAACCTCTCTTAATGTTTGATTTCAATGTTCCATGCAGGGGGGTTGGACTAGATGATCTCTAAAGGTCCCTTCCAATCCCTACCATTCTATGATTCTATGATTCTAAGATTCTGTGATTAAGATACAATGAAATAGTTCCAAAAGAATTAAAACTAGATGACACTTTGATCAATGCATTTCTCTGATCCTGAAGTCATTAATTGGATGGACCAATGTTTCTTTTCCAGCTAGTTCCAGAATCTAATAACTTCAACTCTCATTAATGGTAAAAATGATAATTAACAATCAACCTTCTCCTACATCTAATAGATTTTTGCTGCAGTTTGGAAATACTGTGAAGAATCAATCTGGTTTTTAAAAGCAAACAAGGGTCATCTGAAACTCAGAAAACTGTCAAACAGATGTTTAATCAGAGTATTTGGGATTTTTGTCCTCATCAGACTCTTTAAAACACTTGATAGCATTAAAAGCTTATGATAAGCACTTTAAGAGTCATGGCAAAGTGGATTGGATTCTGAATATTATATTAGGTGTGTGATAGGTCAATAAAGAAATATATTAAGAAATATAATCAAGAAAATGTTACTGGAAGAAAAAGAGATGTAGAAAACTTATTAAAGAATAGAGACTACTGGTTGAATTGTAGAAAAGAAAGCCCCAACAATGTTTTTTCAAAGCAAAAAGTAGACTTGCAGCCTGTAAACCAAATGGAAATAATGCCAGGGAGGTTCATATTCTTGTGTCAAGGAAGGCTGTAACTCTACAATGTTAGTAATGCTTAAGTTATTTTTCTCATTTCTTGATATGACAAGATGCCTTCTTTTGCCATATTTTAATCTTTCAAATCTCTTCAGAGATTTGTTCCTGACATATATAATGGAATTCTTGAGAAATTTTCTAATGGATAATAAGGTTAAAGTAAAGTAAGGCATCTGCCTACACAGTGTTAGAAAATGTGTAATTTACCTTAATGAGAATCTTGTTTTTCTGCAGAATAAAATCAGTGCCTGCTGTCAGATGTGGCTCTGTTGTCACGACCATGTTATGGGAGAAAAATGATGGTACCTGAAGTAGCTTCTGGGTTGCCAAGTGTCACCATGATGCTCATCACCATAGGTCATGCAGGACACTAAAAAGCATGTGTGAGTATGTAGCCCTGCAATGAGATACTGCCAGTAGTAGTTATGGCCCATAAGATTTCTGCTGAGATTATAAAGCCTTGTAAGGCTCTTTGAAATTTTCTTGCCCTGTCTGCAGCTTGGTTTTCCATGGTTTGGCTATAGCATCATTTTTTCTAACTGACCAGGTGTCTAGGGTTGGGTTCTGCTTGTCTATCTATGGTGCAACCCAGTTTTGCAGAGACAGCAATAATAAGGAATCATTTCTTGTAGAATGAGCTATTTATGACTTCAGAACAGTGATATAATATAGAGAAATATAGGCTTAGCATGGCAGCAGAGGCCTTGAGAAGTGAATGCACAGGACGTGACGCCGAGAAGTACAAGTATGGGATGATAGAAGGTGGAAAGACGGGACATGGACTTGGCACTAGAGACCCAAATGGCCACTTAAAGAAATAAAGACCTCAAGTGATATAATATTGTGCTTAGAGGTAAATGAAGAGAGTACAGAGAGTAGCATCTAACCTACGTCATAGGCAACATATATCAACATCTGAAATTTTCTGTAACATAGAGCTGTAAAGCAATGAGGAAAAATAATAGAACATGTGTAAAAAGGACCCTGTATGGATCCTAGAGTAAGGGAGAAGAAAACATTAATATCCTACCTCTCCCAAAGAAGGTCCCCAGAAGACCTCCAGATGCATCATAGCGTTGATGCATTGGTTGAGTTGATGATGGTTGAGTCCCAGGGTATAAGGCTATGAGCTTGTTCAGTTCTCAAGGCACTTGGAAATCAGAATCATTTGGGTTGAAAGTGATATTTAAAGATCATCTCTTTCACCAGATCAGATTTCTCATCCTGATAGATGTCAGCAATCCAACCTGACCTTGAACATTTCTAGGGATGAGGCAGCCTCTCTGGGAGACGTGGGCCAGTATCTCACCACTCTTACAGGGAAAAACTCCTTCTTAATAGCTGATTTAAATCTTCCCTCTTTCGTTTGATGAGTATTACCCCTTGTCCTACCACTCCCTCTCCAGCTTTCTTGTAGTTCCCTCTAGGTACTGGAAAGCTGCTGGAAGGTGTCGCCAGAGCCTGCTCCAGGGTGAACATCTTCAACTTTCTTAGCCTGTCTTCACAGCAGAGGAGCTCCAGCTCTCTGACATCACTTTTTCAGCCAGTATTTCCTCTCACTGGTATACTTTTTAAACTTTCATGAAGAAACAGCAGAAGCACAGGCCAGAAACGATCGACCGCAGAGTTGTTTGATTCCAAGTTTGTGTTTGAATTTGAAACTTCAAACTCTGACTTACTCCAACCACCTCATGTCTTTCTTATGCTGGAGGCCCCAGAGCTGAAAACAGCACTGTAGGTGAGGTGTCACAAGAGTAAAGTAGAAGGAGAGAATCCTTTCCTTTGACCTTCTGCTGATGCTGCTTTGGATGCAGCCCAGGATACAATTGGCTTTCTGGCTGCAAGAACACATTTCTGGCTCATATCCATTTTTTCATCCACCAGTATATCCAAATCTTTCTTTGAAAAGGTTGTTTTTAATCCATTCATGCCCCAATCTCTGCCAATACTGGGGACTGAAGGACCTTCCACTTGGCCTCATTGAACTTTATGAGATGTGCATGGGCCCAATCTTTAAGCCTGTCAAGGTCCTCTGTGTGGCATTGCTTCCCTCCAGCAAATCAGCTGCACCATTCAGCTTTTTATTTACAATGCTGAGTGCTGTATCATGTTGGGTTTACTCACAAGGAACAAAGATTTGTAGTCCTATTTTGGATTCCCTTAGGAAACTCATGGGTGACTCACATGTCTGCATTTTCTCTGAGGGTTTGTGTCATTTTGGGTCTATGTTGATGTGGATCCCGAGGGAGGACCTTGCAATATACCCTTGAGACCAGACACTGAGAGATGAGATTATACTTTATTAACAGCAGGAAATCAAGCAGTGGGAAGAAAGATGAGGTAGAACTTCCATTGCAGAAGAAACACCAAAGCCCAACCATATAATAATGTACTACAGCAGATGGAACCAGTTCTGGACCATTAACAGAGATAGCAACACTGCTGTATATACTGAATTTTCCCATCTTCAAATACATTTATGTTAGATTTTGGGGTGTATTTTAATTTACACATCTCCTCTCTCCCAGATGTACTTGTGCAACCCACAGAAGTTGATTCTTCTAATGATCTACAGCTGTACCTTGTGAAAGTATGTTTTCAATTTGGCTCCTGAAACATGGATCAACTGATACTCTCAACACAAATACCCTTTGCTGTCAAACATTTTTCTTCTCTGGAGAGTGGAACACCTGCATATCAGTTAAAAAAAAAAAAAAAAAAGAAAGGTGGGGAGGGGAAGAGGAAAAATAAAGCTTTATAGTTGTGTTTGCTTTTGAGTTTTCACTTGCAGCTTAGCAATTACTTAAGCCATTCATGACATACTTTTATGTATTGGCACTACATATTAACTTGCACCTGCAGGGCCAAATTATCAGCTGGTGATTTACATCTGCTGTATGACTGGCCTTGGGTATTGCCTTGATACAAAGCTCTTATAGCCATGACATATTTTTAATCCATGGGACTTGTGCTGCAGTTCTCTGGCATAAACCAGATTGACAGTGTACCTCCTTTTGCCTTTGTGTCGAACCAAAGGCTCAGGTCAATTAGCAGAAACCAGAAATGATGAAAAATGCTCTAAGAATCGTGCTTGTGGATCCCCAGATTTTTTAGAGTTAAACCTCAGGACAACAATATGTAAATTCCTGCTATGTAGGATTTCTTTAATGCAGTGCTCAGCTTTCAGGCTGGGAGTATTCTTCAGTTTCTTTGAGAAAGGAACATTGAAAGAGGTCAAAGAAAGGGATTATAAAATGCATTTGATTGAAGCCACTGTGATGAGAAAATATGCTGGCAATTCTCCCAGAGAATTTCCCATTTTATTGAATTTTATATATTTTTATGTCTAAATTTTATTGAAGTTTTATGTATTGATCTACTAGTGTATAAATGTATGCACATACACAGGGACATGATATAAATAAGTTATAGATAATGTAATAGATATCATTATTTCTGTTTCATACATTTATAGTTTGTGGGCTGCTTGGATCTTGACAAGAATAAAAGCATCTGTTTTCTAACCATTCTACAACACCAACACCTTCAAGCTGCTTCAGCAATAGTCTTGGCTGCTCCTGCTCTTTGATTAGAGGTAACACATCTATCACTTTTGGCAAAACTGGAACCAGTATGCAAATGGGGACTGGAATGGGAAGTGGGATTATCCAGAAGGATGTACACATTAATATTTTCCTTCCATGAGAGCAGCTAAATTAGGCAGGATGAGTCATGAGAACTGTGTCATGATTCATAGATCTTTAAATTACATTAGAGCAGGGTTGTTCCCACATGACAAAAACATGACTACATGAGGAAATTGGAGAAGTGAGTGAGTAGCTGTTATAGCCCCAGTTTCTTTTGGAAAATACTTACCTCAAAAGTTTTTTTTGTAAAGCCAGAATAACACTTTGCTGCAGTAAAATATCATATAAAGACAAGGACTTCATACTTAAGGGCATGCATGTTTGGTTAGGCTTTCTTCCACACCTGCAAGTTCTCTGTGGCAAAGTGGATTCAAGTGGTTTCCATCTATCCTCATGCCATATCATTTGTTGCTGTCCTTATCTATGACAATCCAGCCATTAAACAAGTAAATGAAATAAGCTGGCTCTAAAAATAAGAGATTGATGCATTTTAGGGGATTTGGAGGGTGAATTGGGGATTGATGAACTGTATAGCAGCTCTGCAGAGAAATACCTGGGAGTGCTGATTGATAATAAAGTGACGATGAGACCTGGGATTCTATGAATTTTTGTTTGTTTTTTCTCCTTTGCAAATGCATGGTTAATTCAGTTTGCAACAAGGCTCCATGAAGAAAAGGGACTTAAACTGTTTTTGACACTGATTGTGCTGCCAAACATGCTGATATGGACAGTGTTCTCAGTCCTGCAGGGATGGGATACTGGAAACATCTGCTATGACTCTGTGGTTGGTAGATATACCTTTCTCTGCACACACATGAAGACACTGGCAATCAAGGAGAGATGGCTAACTGGGTATAGACCAATGACAATAACCTTGAAGGCATGCTTACCAACTGCCAGCTGCTGTTCCAGGATGTTTCTGGCCCCGCCAGCTGAATTGTTTTGCCTGCTCTTTTGTGCAGACATGGGTGGGTTTTTTTAGACATTGTTCAGTTTTCCTTTTCTTCTCTCTATTTTTCCTTTTGGACCAAAGTCACATTCTGGTTCAAACATCAGGAAGATTTACCTCAATAACCTTGGCCATTCAAATTCATGTTCTGTTCTTGTTGGAAATAAAAGCTGCAGCCTTCATCTCCTCACTAAATCCATTTTGCTTGATTTGATTATCTGATTTCCTATCTCTTGTAACAGCATCAAAATATTCCTCAATTCCTACTCAAGCTGTGTCGTGGCATTACTGACTGCCCTAAAATATCCTTCTGGCAGTAGCTGCATTTCTGCAGAAGTAATAGAAAAAACAACATCACACTGAAGCTGTTGGTGTTGAAAAATAACATAAGAAAGACCAAGTCAGGCTGTTGAAATCTTGCCCTTCAGCACTCTGTCCCTAATGTTGACCAGTTGTATATGGTTAAGCAGGAGTATAAGCAGGGTTCAGTCAAGTGCCATTGCTTCATAACAACCTCACAGTCTCTAGTGTCTTGTGGCTTTTTATATGAACAGAGGCATCCTGTGGATTTCGGTGGGCTTTTCTTTAATTTAACTCATTTTCTAAAGCCAGATATTAAAGATAGTAAAAAAGATGGCTGAAATAAAACTTAAATTTGAACTTATTTTCCCCCAGTTTTTCTCTGTCTGTGTTAGGTTTCATTTGCTTGTTTAGGAAACAGCCAGTTCTCATTCAAAGACACGGCTTAACTGTCACAAAAACAACATCCTTGTGTTGTTTTGAGTGTTCAGGCTAACCTAGAGCAGAGGCACAGTTTACTCTTTTCCTGAGCAAGTGTATTTCAGGGTAAAGAGGGGAAGGTTAGATTTTTAGACTTATTAAACCTCCCCCAGTCTTCTAGGTCTGTCATGAAATCCCATTAAGAGGCACCCTTCACCCTGCAAATCAGGAAAACAGCATCCCTGCTGCCTTCTGCAAGAAGGTGTCCTTGAAGAAGGTTATACAAGACACTCGTTAAAAGCTTTTTTCTTTGTGCATAAAACTAACATTTCTGCTCCATCAGCACCCAAGCAGTGGCTGCTCTTGCAGCCAAGGAAAGCTGCACTCTTTCTGCTCTTCCCAACAGTTCCCATCAGTAAAGAACATTTTGTAGTCATCGTGAATAAACACCGAGCATATATCTCTTTTTAAACAGCAAAGACTGTGTCAAGTACAAGAGATCAAACCCAGCTTCTTCAGCTCATGACTGGATATAGACTGGTAAGTGTGAGTAGTTAGGAGAAATATTCTAATTTGCAATAGATTTCTCCTTCTCTTTCCCCCGCAGCTTAGAGATATATTTAAAAACAATAAAGCTTTGTTGTTGTTGTTTTTAATTACACTGATTCCCGAGGCTGGGACTGGAGGGTGACCATTTTGCTGGAAAAATAATCCTGCTTCTGACAATTGAACAGATTGTAGACCATTTCCATGTCTAGTTTAACTACTTGACTGCCAGAATATGTTTTCAGCAAGTGTTTGTTTACATATAGAGCTCTCTCTAGTTTCACCTTGCTATCTGCCTATAACTACATAAAAGAAATATTCTTGTGTACTGCTCTACACAGGCACACATGAGAGGCAGGGAGATGGTAAGTGACCATCAAGCACTGGCACAGGCTGCCCAGGGAGGATGTGGAGGCTCCCTCCTTGTTGGTCTTCAAGACCCACCTGGACACATTCCTGTGTGACCTGATCTGGGTGGATCTGTTTCTGCAGGGGGTTTGGACTGGATGATCTCTAAAAGTCCCTTCCAACTCTACCATTCTGTGATTCTGTGATCACAGAGATGAAGGTTCTTGCATTCCCTATGAGAAAAAATATCTGTGAAAAGGTAGGAAATTGAATACAATAATAATAATAACCTGAAACAGAACAGGAATATGTAGTACATCTTCTTAATAATTGCTTACACATCCCCATTGACCGGGGGAAAGGAATGTTAGCCCTAAACAGAGAGCTTTTTTGAATTTCAGGCAAATATCTTGCATTCAGATTAATTGCACTGAACTCTGGCCAGTTGGTGTAATGTAGGTGGTAATTTGGTCCTCAGCAGCTCCACGAAGGTTGAGAAGGTTTTCCCCAAGGGAAATGATTTGCTTATTGCTGCCACTCTGCTTCAGAAGTAACTGTGTCTATCCACTGACACTTGTGGGGATTTAGTTGCAGAAACACATTTTATGAATTATTATTTAACTGCAAAAGTGAAAGGAGATGAAACTTTCCATAAGTGTTTGTGTCAATCTTATGTACCTGTATAGGGTACAGAGAGTGAATTTGGCAGTATTAGCCTAGCCTGGAGAAGTGCCAAGCTTCATCTTCACTGTTGAGCTGTAGAAGATAGGAAACATCTGACTACTGTGCTGTGTGAATCATGTGGTGCTAATGCTGATTTAGTTTGGTTTTCACATAACACATGTTATTGTTACTCTGTTCCACTTTCCTCACTACCACAACACCTCTTTGGACCTTTATCACGTTGATGAAGACCTGTAGCAGAGTGCTGGTCTCTCAGCAAACATCACTAAAGCATGAGGTTTACCTGGGAAGGAGAAAAGTGAAATTAGAACTCGATAAGCTCTTGTGTATTTTGCCAACTTGATTCAAACTTTCCAGCATGAGAAGTGTGGGCACGTGAAGCAGGAAGAACAATCATTTCTAGTGTGAAATGACTCAGAGCAACAAATAAGGTGAAAATTAAGAGCAATACACGTGTGTAGAGCAAAGTATGCGTCAAGGGAAGCTTCAGCTTTCTGATACCAGCTCCCAAACAGACCTTTCATTACTTGCAAACACTCTCCAGCTTCAATAATTCTCAATCTTTTTCTTTTTTATCCTTCCTTATAACCCAGAACTAGGTTAAAAAATGTAAGTGTAGCATGTAGTACTCAGACAGGTTGTGGAGTCTCCTTCCTTGGAGGACTTCAAAACCTGCCTGGACATGTGCCTATGCCGCCTGATCTAGGTGAACCTGCTCCTGCAGGGGAGTTGGACTGGATGATCTCTAAAGATCCCTTCCAACCCTACCATTCTATGATTCTATGTCCCTTTGCTGATCTTCTCCAGTCCAAAGAGACTGTCTGAGTTGTTTCCTTTCTTAACTTCTTTACCTAGCCTTTTCTATTTTCTTCAATAACTTGCTCAGTATTCACAGCTTTTGTTCAAGACAATATTGGCTTATATAAAAACCTGTTTTAAGAAAATACGCCGCTGTATATATTGTATGAAACTATCTTTAGTTCACAAGCAATTTCTAGGAACTGAACACATCATAAAAGCAGGGCTAATGTTAGAGCTGGTTTAAGAATGTGGAAACTTTTCCCTCATCTTTCCCATTTTCTCTCTATCATAGAAATATTTCTTTTTAAAGAGGTTTTATGTATGTTTGGGTGTATTTTTGGTATGAATCAATTTGATCTCAAAATTTAAATTCAGTTCCTAACTGCTAAAGGGATGAGGTTTTACAGGAACAAGATTCAGCTTCTTTGCAATGCATAACACTTCAATAGTATAAGATGGAACTTTTAAAGGGTGTATTAAGATACACAGCATATCTTGGTGACTTAGGATGTCCCTTCAAGTTGCCAGTCAATTCAAAGATGAAATGTTGGAAGTCTGTCTGGATCCTATGGGAATGAGTTGAAATGTGACGCTACATCTGTCGTTGGGAAAATCCAGAACTCCCTGAGCAAGAGAAAAAGTCATCAATTTCCAATGTTTTGTTCCATCCCTGCCTGCAGGATTCAGGTGAGCTGCTTCAAGTTCTCAGTTTGCACACATAAAGCTTCAGAAAGCTATTCCTTCAACTTCTTACTTTTCAAACTTGCAAGAAATTATAAATGAAGATGACAACATCTCTCCCTTGAAGGATTATATATTTCTCGTTAAACTTTAACTTCATTTAAAACCCATCCTTGATCCTCTTAAAGTATTTGCGTAAGTGAATGAGGTCTGTAAAGCACGACTGAAGCTTTCCTCCTTGGGGAAGCAGCTTGACCAATTTACATATTTATTAAATATTTTATATTTTACCAGATCGTATGCACTTCAAAATGTCACATCTTATTTTTGGTCTGAGAACTGCATAACACTAATGGCTATTTCTAGTCTTAGGAGGAAAAAAAAAAGAAGATAATCTGCATCTCCGGGTTCAGCCACTTCTTAAGAATATGAAGGTTTTTATTTCAGCATTTTACTCTGTTCCTGAAAATTTTAGCTTTTAGTCTTATGAAGTGCTAGTTCTGTGTAAATATGTCTCTTGTGGGACTAAATAACCAGCCTCCACTTTTACCTCTGGTATGAGACTCAGCTTTCTGAGCATTTAACCTCAACTCTTGAATCTGTAAATCTGTCTTTAAAGCAAATAAACACGGAACTGCTGCAAGCCAGAAAAGCAGTTGAAGATGTGCTTTCCTTAGGAGTACAAAGACCTGTCAAAGCAGTGTTGATCTTTCTACCTCCTGCTCTTACAGTTCAGCTGCCAGTATCTGGAGCAGAGGTTCTTCCTGATGTTAATAATGTACAAGACTTAAGACGTGCATCTGATATCATAACTAAGGCTTTCTATGAGCAGCCTGGAGACTAGAGACAGAACGGAGTAAGACTTCACACAGGATGCATGAGATGAGGGCACATGCCCAGTTTTGCTGCTAGATTCTTGAGTGTTGTGGAACAAACTCCTTTCCTTTTCATGTCCTCACTTCTAGTGAAACTAGTCTCCTTCATGGAGTGCTGTGAGGTGCAGCTGGTGAAAAAGAGTTAGAAAACAACATTGCTTAGAAGCCAGGATGAATTTCTATGGTTGTCATTTCTGACCACCTCTCTAACATAAGGTTTAACCCTGGACTTAACCCCAGTTAATATTCAAGTATCTTGTTTTTTCCTGCAGCAGGATATGTTCTTTAGGGAGAAACCACACCACTCTCACTTGACTCATCACACCAATAAACAGATTTAAAGATGAAAATATCTATCAAGGGGAGCATTTGTTACATTGTTACAGTTGCCAATTAATTTCAGATTATATTGGTCTTGTCTACATTTCTTGCACTGGATTCTGTTACATTATACTTTCTGTAGAAGACTGTATAGCCATTAAAACTTTGTCCCCATTGGAATTTTTGTATGGCCCCGTTATGCCATTTATTGACCTTGTCTTGACAAAATAAAGAGATCAAACTCCTCATTGAAACCTTCTTTTGTTTGTTTAAATCACAGAATATTTTAGGTTGCTCTGACTAGGCAACACCCTTGAAGCATAATTCTTAGTAAATGGAAAAGATTTTTCCAGTTGCAGCCACAGCAGGTAAATAATCATAGTTTATAGACCTTTTCTAATCCTAAAAAACCCCTTTGAGTGTTCAAGGAACCCTTTTCCCTTTTAGCCATCATACTTTGGTTTGGAGAGGGAGTAGAAACTCTGAACATGTCTTAGATGCATGGTGGGATAAATTGTCATCTGAAGTTTGCCTCTTTGAAGGAAAAGCCAGGCAAGGGTTAGACCCTATTACTATTTCCTTAGCCTGGATGAGGTACGGACAAATCATTTGCAGAGTTACATCTTCCCTGGGGAGAGTCCACATTATTCATTCTTTCTTCTTCATGGGTCCTCTGACAGCCTTATCAGTGAGGATTTCTTTCAGGTCACTGAACAATGAGTAAGAAAAAGTCTTTGGGACTCCACTGGAAGTATATCATGCTAAAAACAGTTTTGCATTATAATTGCAGTATCCTGAGATACAATTGCAATATCTACTGAGCAACTGCTCCATCTGATCTGTGCCATGTTGCTTTCTGACTTCTCCATGTTCTTATTCAAACGGTACAAAGAAATGTCTTACAGGAGGTAGGTATGAGAAGTGAAAAAGAAGTCCCACAGGGTGATACCAGTGCACCCTTTATCCCAGGAGTGTGTCTTTAACAGAGGTAGTGGCAGAAGTTCTTTAAGCACATATTGTAGCTTAAGCTCTATTAGTTTTCTCACACTATAAACCATCAAATTGATGGCATTTCTTTTCCCTAGATTTATAATCTTGTTATTATCTGTCTTTAACTACAGGTGCTGCATGACTTTGACTTGAGTTGACACGGATCTTTTAATATGAGAGTTAGCCAGGTGTGGATCTCCACTCACAGCTTCTTTCAGTGATAAAGGTAAATTATATGCTAACAGCAGAACCAGACACTCTCTCACAATGTCAGAGCAAGTGAAAGGAAAGCTGATATGGTATGTTGCTCTGAGGAAACGGCAAAGGACAGAGCAAAAGTTTAGACCCTCTTGAGGGCATTAAAGAAGTCATTTACAAATACCTAAATGGTGAGTGTCAGGAGGCTGGGACATCTCTTTTGTTTCTATGGTAGCTAGCAACAGGACAAGGGGTAATGGGATGAAGCTGGAACACAAAAAGTTCCATTTAAATATAAGAAAGAACTCTTTCAGTGCTGAGGTGAGGGAGTCCTGGCCCAGGCTGCCCAGGGAGGGTGTGGAGTCTCCTTCCTTGGAGGTCTTCAAGATCCGCCTGGACATGTTCCTATGCGACCTGACCTAGGTGGACCTGCTTCTGCAGGGGGTTGGACTTGATGATCTCTAAAGGTCCCTTCCAACCCCTACCATTCCATAATTCTATTATTTTGTAGAAAAAGAGCCATGCAGATACTTTAACAAACTTGTGAGCAGTTATGGATACTCTGCTTGCTAAATACAGTCTATGTTTTCAAGTCAGTATACAGAGGAACACAGGCAAAAGGGGATACTGGCAAAGATCACCTCCAAGGCAGCACCTCTCTGGAAATGTTTAGAGGAAATCTGCAGCCTCCCAGTTTGGTGGAGAGATCATTGCCATTACAAGGTTAAATTACCATTTAATTGAGCCCTCCAAATACATCAAAAAGTGCTACATTTGAGGTTTTGTTTATTTGTTTGTTTGTTTGTTTCCATGGCAGTTCCAAAAGTGTCTCTTCTTGGCCAACAAATCTGATTTTTGCTGACACTGTACTTAATCTTTCTTTGCTTTAGTGCTGGCAAAAGCATGGGCAGAAAGTGCATAAAGGGAAGCTACAGATATATGGCCTCCTTTCTTTGACATATGGAACAGCTTCAGGCCATGAGCTCAGCATCAGGAACCACTGCTAGGAGAGCTGCTGAACTGAATGGAGTTTCCCCCAGTGTCATGTAAGAGGAGTTTCCATTTGCATTTTATATGTCACTGTTAACAGGGGAGGTGGAAAGATCAATTTTCTTTAATTGCTGAACTTGCAAAAAGCTCAGTGTCTTTTAGTGAGCTGACTAATCAATGCATGCAAGTCTTCACCCTTGCTGATGTACATAGCATCTCTCGTCCTTCCAGCTGTTGCTTTTGGCACACAGCCCTGAAAAGAAGGTGGAAATTGGCTCTGATGGAGGTTTTTATGGTTTTCCATATAGGAATCTCAGTGCCTCCACAAGACTTACAAGTTCAGGACCTAGCAGTCTTTCCTCGGGAAGCTTTAATCACCTGTCTGAAAATCAGCATTCAGTTTGAGTCACCTTAGGGTGTTTGAGACATCTCTGCAGGGCTGGCAGGTAGAACAGAGGATGTAAAGGAAAAATAATCTGGAGCAGCAATGAGAAGAGTGTCAGGAAAGATAACCTTAAACATTTTCAGTGGCTCCAGAGATCTGTGCCTAGGATTATGAATCACACCAAGAAAGGACTAAAAATAAGCACAGAGGTAAGTTTGTGCCACATTGTACAACTATGGCATAGATGAGGATGCTTAGAAAGTGAGGATACTAGAAATTTCTTCTTTCCACCAACTTCTTTAAAGTAACTTAAAAGGTCTTATGCACTTGTCCTGGAACTTGCTGTTGACATCTTAAACCTGGCAGCATCACTTGGCTGATGCACCCAATGTACTGCCTTTATGGGAAACAATATAGAAATGTGCAACCTTAAGGAATGATGAAATCATCTTGTTCAGCCCTGCAGTCCTATGTAGAGGAAACACCTAGGGCTGTGGTTGTGATTCATGGCTTCTTCTTCATTTTACAGCAGTGGAAACCTAACTTGGGTTTTAGAATTTATGTGGCTTGTCTTGAAAATACTGTGACTGAGAGTGACCACAGGCTTAAAATCACCAAAAACCAAAAAAACCCACAGGAGTACAATATGTCAATACTAAATTAAATTCTGATCCTGATTTAGGAAAGCATTTATATACTTGTATGGCAACAGTCATGCCAAAGTGCCTGAAGGTATGCAGCTACTGAAGGAAAATCTGAATTAGGACCTATTAAATTAAAATAAAAAATGGAAAAACATGGTCATTATCAAATAGTTGTGTAAATTCTTCTCTCTAATGTCAGAAGCTTTCACCCAATCATAGAATGGTGAGGATTGGAAGGGATCTTTGGAGATCATCTGGTCCAACCCCCTGGCTAAAGCAGGTCCCACTTAGATCAGGTCACACAGGAACATGTCCAGGTGGGTCTTGAAGACCTCCAAGGAAGGAGCCTCCACACCCTCCCTGGGCAGCCTGGGTCAGGGCTCCCTCACTCAACAGGGAAATAGTTTTTCCTTATGTTTAAATGGAACTTTTTGTGTTCCAGCTTCATCCCATCACCCCTTGTCCTGTTGCTAGATATAACAGAAAAAAGGGATACCTCAACCTCCTGATATCCACCATTTATATATTTGTAAATATTAATGAGATTCCCAAAAATCTTTATTCAGCTTACATTTCTCCTGCAGATAGCAAACTGGTCAGACTCTTCTGCTGACTGAGAGATGTAATTAAACCTTACCATATCTCCCAGCAAACCAATGCCACTGTTCTCAGAGTTTTCATTCCCCCATGGTGCAACACACATTTAGGCTGCCCAGGTTTTTCTATAAATAACACAAAAAGAAGCTGTTTCTCCTCCAACCCTAGACAGCACATGAATTAAACATCAGTACATGTCTTGATTTTTTCTTCTCACCTGACTAAAAGGCAATCAGGTCTTTGACAAAGTGATCATTGTCTTCTGTTTATGAGGCCTCTTCCAACACTACCACCATAAAGTCAGAAGATATAAAATGTGTGAACTATTTATCCAATCTCATCACTGCTGAGCAAAAGAAACCTATGAATATTCGAGGGAGAAAGCCTTCCTGCCTTAAAAGCATCTATTATGTTATATGGGGTTGTATTGTGGTGCCCTCAGGCAACCTCAGTCTGCTTTGATAAGCAAAACTCATCACCAGATAAACCCTTTTACCTGCTTCATTTTCCTTTTCTTTCAGGCAGTAGGATAGAGCTCAACAAAATGAGGTTGGAAAGTTGATCCTGGTACAGACAAATTTGGGGAGGAACAACTCCATGCACCAGGATAGGCTGGGGATTGACCTCTTGAAGAGCAGCTCTGCAGAGAGAGATCTGGGAGTGCTGGTTGATAATAAACTAACCATGAGCCAGCAATGTGCCCTCGTGGCCAAGAAGCCAATGGCATCCTAGGATGCATCAAGAAGAGTGTGGGCAGCAGGTCAAGGGAAGTTCTGCTCCTCCTCTACTCTGCCCTGCTGAGGCCTCATCTGGAGTCCTGTGTCCAGTTCTGGGTTCCTCAGCTCAAGAGGGACAGGGAACTGCTGGAGAAAGTCCAGCACAGGGCCACCAAGATGATCAGAGGACTGGAGCATCTTCCTTGTGAGGAAAGGCTGCAGGAACTGGGGTTGTTTAATCTAGAGAAGAGGAGACTGAGGGAGGATCTCATTAATATTTACAAGTATCTAAATGGTGGGTGTCAGGAGGTCGGGGCAGCACTTTTTTTGTTGTATCTAGTGACAGGACAAGGGGTGATGGTATGAAGCTGGAACACAAAAAGTTCCATTTAAACAATAAGAAAAACTATTTCAATTTGAGGTGAGGGAGCCCTGGCCCAGGCTGCCCAGGGAGGATGTGGAGGCTCCTTCTGTGGAGGTCTTCAAGACCCGCCGGGACACGTTCCTGTGTGACCTCATCTAGGTGGACCTGCTTCTGCAGGGGGACTGGACTAGAATATCTCTAAAGGTCCCATCCAATCCCTACCATTTCATGATTCTATGAATTGTTTGTCTATGACTCTTTTTAAAATAATCATAATATTCTTGAAAAATACAATGCTCCTGGTAGCTGTCCTTGCCTACAGTGTTTTAAGGCACCATTATCAATTATATCTGTCTATCTGTAACTTTTTTATCTTGGCTAAATCCAAAACCTGCATACCAGTTGCACTACAAGTGATGGCTTTGTAGCTGGATGTTAATGCTTAGAAAGCATTATGTGGGGCTTTATATCTTAAAGTATGCTTTGAAAACTACCCCCTAATATCATTGGAGTGATTAATCTGTCTGTTCTTCTCAATTTCTTTAGTAAATGCCCTGTGACATACTCAATTAAATCTGTTAATAAAATATCCTCCACAGGGATGTCTGGTATGTTAGAAGTTAGCTCCAAGTTGGAGGGTTTCCTCAGCTCATGGACTTGTTACAAATTCATGGTGCTCCCTGTCTTTCTGTGAAAGGTGCAGGAGCTCAGTATTCCTCTTGATTTGGCTTCTCTAAAAATTACACAAAACTCAGCTCAAAGCAAAACACGCCCACACCAATATCACTAGATCTTCCCAGTTGAATCTGGGATTACTTCTGCCAGAATATTCCCTGCTGCTGTGTCCAGATCAGTTTTAAATGCTTTATGTGGTGATGTGTTCGCTGCTTCCATGGGGCCATCATCACTCAGGATGATAGATCAGTCTAACAGCACCTAATGCCTGTCAGCATACGCTGTGATTTCAGCTTCTCAGCCTTATCTATGGTGAAAAAAAAAAAATGTACTTATCCTTTTGCCTTGCCAGTGGTTGACAGAAAGTTAATTAGGGACAGAAAAAGCAGTCTTTTTTTCCTCAGAAAGTTCACCAGAAATGTTTTTGACTGAGGAGTGAATCCAATAAGCCTTTCAACTCTCTACACAGGCAAAAGTGCTGAAGTTTCTGCTACATGTATTTTTTGAAGGATAGATTCCCTTTCAATATTCAAATGTGCATGAAATTGCATGTAGCATCTTGAGTCCTCCAGGAAAGAAGGAGCCTGTTGAATCAGGCTTTGCAGTGTGGCATGGCCTAAGATTTAAGTTATTTTATCTGCCTCTTCCACTTGCTGAATTGTATTTTTAAACTGTTAGTTTCCACTCTAACCAGCTTGACTGTAAAGCATGATGCTGACACCATATGTAAACCTGTCAGGAGACTAAGAGGGAGCTGGTCTATCCCCAGTCATCCACAACTCATCCCAGGACTATGGCTCAGGCCAGCTGTGGCATCTTGTCCTTTATTTTTACAGAATCATACTATGTTTTGTGTTAAAAGAAACCTTTGAAGATCATCCAGTCCAAACACCTCCTACAATGACCAGAGACATCTTCCACTAGGTGAGGTTGCTCAGACCCCTGTCCAACATGACCTTGTTTCCAGTTATGAGACATCTACAATCTCATTGGACAACCTATGCCAGTGTCTCATTACTCTACTAATAAAAATCTTCTGTATATCTAGTATAAATCTACCCTCTTTTAGTTTAAAACCATTACCTCTTGTCCTATTACTACAAGCTTTACTAAAAAAAGCTTTCCCCACCTTTCCTAGAAACAACCTGTAAATACTGAAAGGCAGCAATAAGATCTTTCCCAGAATTTATCTTCTTCAGGCTGAACAACCCCAACTGTCTCTTTTCTTCATAGGAGAGGTTTTTCCATCCCACTGTCCAATGCTGAGTGTAGATTCTTCTTCACCTGGACTCAGGCATCATACTCATATGTCTTACTGTTTCAAGACACAACGTAGAAAGTGCCTTTGTAGTGCAGTTATAGCAGTGCAGGTATAGCTGAGGTAATTACTGCATTATACCCCAAAATCTTTAAAACAATGCTAATATATCTTAGGCCAGCCTCTCATTAGTTGCACATACATGGAAGAAGGATGTATTTTCCTTTTCATCAAATTATTTGAACCTTTTAAAGACTTGTCACGTCAGATTCAAGGCAGGTAATGGTGATTGAATGGTTCTATTGGAAACCAAGGAGATATGAGTGTGATTTGTTTTGCCATAGAAGCCTGTGTAACCTTGCCCAAGTCACTTTGTACCTTGAGTGATACATCACATTGCATGAGTACCAACAAGGTTATTTTCTTAATTATTTTGTCCCAAAAGGGGTCACTGTTTCTTACTGTCCCAAAAAGGGTTACTGTTTCTTACTGGGTACTTTATGCACGTATTTACAGGGTGTAACAGAGAGCAACCTCCCTCTCAGGCACTGCAACATTCCTAATGCAACAACAGCTTCACTTTTGGGAACTGTCCCCACACTGCAGTTGCAAATAGTTCTGACAGAATAGAACAGCATAATACAATAGGAGGAAAATAGGCAGAAATGCCATGAATTATGAACAATCCATCTATAGACTGTGCTGGAAGAAGCTGCATCCCGTCCCTCAGTTTCTGCTGAGGAAGCCCGCCTCACCTCTACAAATGGGATGTTTCTATGCAAGAGAAGAAAAGGGTTTGTAAAAGAAAAAAAAAAAGCTGTGGCAGAGGCATCAAAGTGACAGCTCAAGACCTTCTCCTTGAAAGAGGAGGGTACTGGAAGTGATCTAATGAAATCTCTACGCCACCTGAGGAAATGTCACTGATATCTGCTCTGGTTACGGAGGCAGGGATCATTACCTTGCAGCATCACTGTCACTCTGCCACAGTCTGGTCTCTGCTGAGAGTTAAAAGGATTGTGGTGGGTTTGTTTTGGAGTTTTTTTCCTTCCTTCTCGGATGTAAAGACTGCTTCTTAGCTCTTTGTTGCTTTCCCAGATATAAAGGATATTAAACAACTATAACATAAAACTCTGGGCAAGACATCTAGGTCAGCTCCTAATAAATACCTGACAATAGACTTGTTTCCTTATGGATGGTTTGTGGACCAAGTTTTTAGTGGGTTTTGTAAATTTCAAACAGTATTTTGGACAAATTCAATACCAAGGCTCATTTTCTGGAGTGGTAGTTTATGAAGTGAGGACATGCACCATAATGCAGATTGGTGTGTGGAGAAACAACCCAAATCCATCCGTTGTCTTTCATTGGTGACCAAAGGTAGTAAAGTAACCATACCCAAATATTTAGAAGTCAGGAATGAAAAAGAGAGAGGAGAAAATTTCCTTTTTCCAAGATGTCCTCCTCTGTGCCAGTCCAGGCAGCAGCCACAGAGGAGGAAAAGACAGGGCCAAACCCTAGGTTATCTCCTGAAATAAAAGCAGCAAAGATCAAAGTAGATAATTTAGAATGAGGAAAGACTGGACTGGCTCAACCGCAGTGAATTGCCACCAGTGGGATCAGGAATATCTAAAATCAAGGCAGGGGAAGACAAGATGTGCACTAAGGCCTGGAGCCATTTCTCTAAAAGAAGAGTTGAATGCAGCCACAGGAAGAGACACAAGTG
The DNA here is from genome assembly GCA_013401255.1 of Urocolius indicus. NCBI lineage: Eukaryota > Metazoa > Chordata > Aves > Coliiformes > Coliidae > Urocolius > Urocolius indicus. The sequence goes on from WBNH01000589.1 coordinate 66,996, forward strand.
AGAGATGGTTGCAGAGGAGATGAGCAGCAATCTGGAAAAGCAAGAAGGGCTCATATGAGAATCATAGAATGGTAGAGTTGGAAGGGACCTACAGAGATCATATAGTTCAACCCCCCTGCAGAAAGCAGGTTCACCTACATCAGGTGGCATAGGAACATGTCCAAGTGGGTCTTGAAGACCTCCAAAGAAGGAGACTCCACACCTCTCTGGGCAGCTTGGGCCAGGGCTCCCTCACCTGAACAGTGAAATAGTTTTTTCTTATGTTTAAATGGAACTTTTTGTGTTCCATCTTCATCCCATTACCCCTTATACCCCTTGAAGACTTTGAGAAAGTTCTACCACCCTCTTGCCTGCATGTTTTCTGTAGACATTGGAAGAAAACATGATATTGCTGCTGCTCCTTAGGCCAGAACTAAAAATCATGTTGCAGAATGAGTTGAGAAATAACAGTTAAGAGTTCCCTTTTATTCACCCTCTTTCAAAAACCCTGATTTTTGTGAACTCAGGACCTCATGTTTTTGTCCATAGCTTTAAGATGCTCTTTCAGATATTAGGATAAAAAATACAGAAATGCTGTCTAGAAATCACTTTCCTTGAAGGTTTTCCATGTGGTGTTTTGCTGGATGCAAAATGCTTGCTCTGGGTTTGAGTTAAAGATCAGTTTTAATATCACAATGTCAATGTTTTTCTTAAAAGTATGCCAAGTTTTATCAAGGTTGATTTTATTATTTACAACAGGACATCACAGATATGGGTTAGAGAGATGTTAATTTGTGAGAAGGCTGTGTGCATGCCTCTTCTTCCATTAGCTTCTGCCAGTGTTGGAGGGCTAGTGTTACAATTCAATATTACTCCTCAAGCCAATAATCATATTTGCCTTGAGCAGCCCAGCCTCTATTTAAGCAGCAGACCATGGAGAGAGGTGAAATCGCCAAAAGTTAAAAAATACATTCAGGGTTAACTGTCATCTCACAGGAATTTGCTGATTTCAAGTGCAAAGCAGTACAGTGTAGGCTTTGTGAAAGAAGAAATAACGGTCAGAGAAAAAGGTTACCAAGTTTATATGGGAAGGATGCCTGACAGAAGGATTTATTACACAATGGTACAGCTGGAAGATGAAATATATTTACCTGAGGACACTATCTGGGAGAGTCTGATGGAGGCTGAGTAAAGACCTGTAGGGATGCAGGCAGCATCTGGGGCTTGTCTGGGGAGAGGATGATGTAGGAGACAGTCGGATACAGTCACTCAGAAATGTCCTGGAACCAATTCATGTCACAGTGCCTATCTCCTACTTTCAGTTTTATGCTAGATACATGTGACTGTGGTGTGCTATAAAACGACTCTTAAACTATTTTACATGTTCTGGACTGAGAGTAAAAGCACATCAAATATAATAATAGGTCCTAAGACCTAAGAGGTCCATTAAAGGACTCGGAGGAGACCTGAAGCATCACCTAATGTGACATAGCTAGTGTGCACTGCAAAAAGTTGACCCTGTGAGATGAAAACATGAGCACCCACCACTGAAAGGCTGGAGGGTCATCAGCCATCTTTCTGTGGTTTATGTTAAACTGTAGAGGAAGCCACAGCCAAAGCCAACTGCATCTGTCTGTAAATGGCCATCTCTAGTGCTGTCCCATCTTGGCATATGTATATTTGTCTCTTAACCCCTATGCACACAGAGTTGCTGAAAAGTTTTTGATCAAAAGTTTTATTTTTACATTAAAAAAGCACTTTTGTTGAAATACTGTAGTTTTGAACTGTAAAAACAGATCAAAATCCAATACTATTCATTTTTCATACAGGCTGTCACATTTTGCAATATTGTTTTAATCATTCTGATTTTGTCTCAAGACTGTGTTTAGCAACATTTCTTTTTCAGGATTAACTGTAAAATTCTGCTTCACAAAGTAAAAAATGTTTGATGTTTGGGTTGGTTTTGATGAGCAATTTACACCATATGTTAAATTTTGAAATTGTCTTTGACAAATGAAAACTACTTTTTGAGAGGCTGGAATTTCCCAGCAGACAGGAATTCCATTTCCTTGCCACCTCTGCAGGAAAACTCATGTGAAAACTACAACTTTCCCTGTACTGTAATCAAATGTCCAACTGAGTGCTGTTTATGGCCAAGCCTTCAAAGTGTGATTCTTTTGGGAAGCATAAATAGCATCAAACAAAGAAAAAAAAAAAGAGCCTCTTTTTTTTTTTTTCCTAGAAAATAGACAACTCACAACTGATTTTGTTTGTACTACTATTTCTTTTTGAAAGAAAATCCCTTCTCTACTGTGAATCAAATTATAATTTCCCTCTGTTTGGTTCAACTGTGTAAGCTGATACAGATGAATAACACAAAAATGGCCATATTTAAGTTAGATCAGAGTCTGACATGGGCTAGTTATAGTGGCTCCAGAAGACAGGATAAGGGTAGAAAAGCTCAGTCTTTTTAACCTTCCATCAGTCAGTGACTCGCACAATAGTTAAACTAAGAGAAAGTAAGTAGAAAGAAACAGCAAGAAATTCAGTACCTCCATCCTTTCACCAAGCTCCAATTGTTTTATTTCACTTTCTTCCTCCATTCAGGGTGAGATAGTTAGTTAGTGGAGAACATTTCTTACCTTTATTGGCACAATCCTGCCGTTTAAGGCTCCAATTCAGAAAGTGCCTAAGCACCTACTGAAATCCCAGTTGCATGCTCAAAGTAGAAATCCTGCTCACGGAAGTTTTTTGTAATTGATGTACATAACAGAGGGAGTGTTCATTACAAGGTCTGAACTACATACAGAGTCAAAAAGGGGTAGTAGTAAGAAAATGAGTGCAGAGACAATGTTTGTAGAAGAGGAAATGAGGAATAAAGTGCCTATGAATAAATTTAGGCTGGCAATTAGAAGAATGTTCCTAATCATTAGCACACTCATGTTCCAGAAACAGATTTTCAGTAGGAACAATGGGGCAAAAAAAACCAACTTAGAATGGGGCTTCGTGGAGCTTGATAAATGTCTGCAAAGAGCCAGGTGATATAGGATTGCAATAAGAGAGCTGGATTTCGTTACCCCAAGGGTTTTACGGAACATCTCTTGAAGCAAATCAAGGTGGTACAATACGGTACCTCAATATTAAATGTGCATCAACTGAACTAAATTTCCATGAAGCTGTAAGAAGCAACAATCCGCATCAGCAAGTTTGCAACAGCTGAGGATCCGACTCTATAACTTCAGAGTTTTCGGACCTGGGAACAAATACACTGAGAAGACAAATATGGAACATATTTTCTTGAAGCTTTCTTGGTCTGCAGTCTTGTCTTAATTCAGTAGCCAGTAAAAATGACACCTTTGTACAGCCACAAAAGGAACCAAAGGTGACTTGGTATAGAAGAGAAATTAACTTTCTCAGCTATGTGAAACCTGCGAATCCCATAATTTACCTACCCAAGCAAATTGCTGCTGAAAACAATGATTTTTTATTAAAAACCAGAGAAAGACAGTAGGGGAGAAACAAATATCATTTACTTTCACTTGCTGTGTGTCTTAATGATCTGAGCACAGATTTTCAAAGCATATAGATGAAATATTGGGTTTGGAGGTATAACTAATGACCTGTTAAAAATCACCTCACCTCTGTTTTCTCATGCAGGGGAAATAATGTAAGGATAGATGCTTTATTGCCATTAATAGTAGAATTTGCACAGCCACACAAGAGTGGACATATCAAGTAAAATCAGTTTGGCTCGTTCTTTTCTCTCTGACAGCATCAGAAGAGCATGAGCTCATGTGCTGTTTCCTCTGAGGGAGTAGTTATTTGTGTCTCATGGGCTTTCTGGATTGAGTGTGATCTCTGTTACAATTTATTACTTCAAAATTGATTTTTCTTTCATACATATATTCAGTTTCTGCTTAAGCTCATATATATTTTGCAATGACATCTTATATGAAGCTGTTACCTGGATGAATGATGGACCTATGTAAAAAGGATAGTATGTGTTTAAGGTAACACGTCCCAAATATCAGCTTCAGTTTTTGCACTGAGTTTCTCAGCATGTATCTTCAAATCAATTTTTTCCAGCCATTCACCATTAGAGAGTACAGAAAGACTCACTTTAATTCTCTTTGAAATGTTACATGTGAAATTCACATTTTTGGAGTCAAGATGTCATAATGGCACTGCTTATGTCCCATATTTCTTTACAAACCATGTAGTGCAAATGGTGATAGGAAGTACGGGAGCATCTGATCACATTGCAAAGGGACTTGAGATCCATTAAAAAATGTACCATGGAGGGTCATGCCCTAAGTCACTTAATGAGCCTGAGGAAAAATCCTGCTGCAGGACAGCTCTTTGTCCTCATTGTTGCCGCCTCTTTCTCTCCCACGAAAAAAACCTTTTGCTCAGGATTAGAAATAAATCCCAGGGCTGAGTGGAATAAAGTTATCAGGATCACAGAGTGAGCACAACCTATGCTTAAAATCAAAACCATAGCAGGTTTCCCCAGAATGGGATTATTTGACAGGCAAACACAGTACCAGATAAAACCTTGAATTCCCTGTAGCCTCCCTAGCTTAGTTTATATATAATTCCTCTGCTGATTAGTACAGTTAATAACAAATAAAAATGTCTCCTTTTAAAGCAGCGAGAGACTCACATACTTGCATATACCTATCTCCAGGATAAAGATTTAATTACCTTGAGAAAAAGCTGGGAGAAAGATGAAACTCAGGCACCTGTTACAGCTGAGAAAAGAATAAGGAGGGCCAGCATGCGCTAATTAAATCTTTATCACCCAGAAAGGAGTCTGCAGCCTGCAGTGTCTTCCTGGTGAATATCACCATGTTTATTTTTAAACCTACTCCCTGCCAACATGTCCTAAAGTCATTTCATATACACAGCTGGCTGGGAAGAGGCGGGTTGGAGCTTGAAAAAGCAAGATCTAAAATGAGAAAGAAAAGGGCTAGCTAAAAAGTTACCAGGAAAAAAGGGCTGGGATGGAAGACATCCAAGCCCAGCACTGGGTGACCTACATTTTAGACCTGTTTGAAAAAAAAATTAGGTTTCCAGATCCTGGCATCCCTCTTTCCTGAAGGTACTGTATTTATTTTTTTACTCTCTGCTTTTCATCTCTTCTGGAAATGGGGCTGTTTTAGATCAGGTGACAAAATATGGGTTTAAGGCCGATCCCTCCCTCTGGGATAAGCAATATGGCCACAGCTGAGTGAGTTTTGTAAAGGATGAAAAACTGGGCTGAGACCTTTTGCTATATGTGTGAGTAGTTGCAATGATAGAATCCTCTGGTCCCATTGTGCTCAGTGCTGCCTACTCCAATGTACCAATGGGAATCTGATCAGCCCCGGGGTTTTGGTCTGCTGCTGGTGACCTAGCACCTCACCCAGTCCACAGTCTTTCTCTGATGTGAGCACCATGTTTCTTTTGTACAGAAAACCAAACTGTGGAAACCTGAATGATTGTTGGTGTGTATAAGGACAAGTGAACACGGATCACATTCATTTATTCATTCATTTGTGCATACATGTCCATCTAGCCTCAGACAGAGAAAGTTATATCTGGATGTAAGTATGTTTGTTTAAAATCTCTACTGGAGACATCACAGTCAACCAGCTGCCTTAAATACCTGAATGCTTTAGGACAAATTGAGAGATTATTCTCTCCTGCCTCTATTTAGGTCTTCTCACGGAACCCAGATGCACCAAGGAGGGACATGAGCTACACAGAACTTTGAGGCTGGTCCTTCTTTATGTGTCAGGTTGCATCAGAGACCATCAGAAATCCCTTAGAACTCAAACTCTTTGATTATCTGGCTTTTTCTTTTTTTTTTTTTTTTGGATCAATGACACTTGTATTTATGACAAGAGGGACTTTTATGAGACTGTATGGACTGGAGGGACTGGCAAGTAACTCTAGGCTCCCTTAGAGAACAGCCACCTTTATGGCCTGAGCATCTGAACTGAATCTTAACCAACTAATTACCCCAAAATCTGTTTTCTCCTGACACCTCTCCACTTTTTGCTCACTGAACACATCTTTTCCTTCAATTATGTCTTCTGCAAAGAGTGGGAGGAAAGTCCTAAGGCTGCATTTAAATTCAAGCTGCATATGGCATCATGAATGTCTCATAAATCTTTACAGTGAGCTCTCATTCCTCAACATAGCTTGACCTGGTCTTTTAGTTCCTCTCAACTCCACAAGATCCCTGTGTTGGTTTTTGGTAGCGTTTAGGTGTTCTCTTATTTGTTTTCTTACCAGAGTGGTAAAATACATTACCTTAAAATGTGCTTAAAAAATGATGGGCAGCTTACAGACTGGAGGAGTTAGCTGCAATCCTGAGTATATATACCAAGAGATGAATATGTTTTTATGCATAGCTATGTTATTTCATTCTTTACCTTTGTTTGTGTGTGTGTGTCTATGTGTGCTCTGTAGGGATTAGTCATGGATTCACAAAATGGATTTCCTCAAAAAAGTTTATTTCTGCCTCTTAATCTTTTGATACAACTTTAAAATCTTTTCCAGGATACATTTTTCTCCTCCTCCTCTCTTGTACATTTGCATGTGTGTGTGTGCTTGTGGATGTGTATAAATATGTACATACATTGTGGTGGGCTGGAAGGAGGAAAATCCATTTTATTTAACCGTCATATCTCTGAGAAGCAGACTCACAGAAAAGCTTTTAAATACTAAATTAAAAGACTTGAACTGCTTGGCTTTTCCGGTCAGCTTCTCCTTAATTCTTTTCTCTCTCCTTCTTTGTCTCTTTCTCATTTGTACCCCTGTGCTTAGTTTTCTTTTTAATTAGGGAGAAAGAAAATAATGACATCAAGTCAAGGACATAATCTCTTTCTAAATTGGCAAAGTCAGAATTTAATCCTCCTGGCATAGTCTCATCCATAAAAAGGAAAATTCCCTCTTAAGATATCAAGCTAAAAGTTAAGTCCTGATGTAGCACCTCTTGAAGACTGTGAAAACCTTTCTATTTATATTTGCTGCTTTAGATGTTGAATCCTTCTGTCTGTGAGTATATCAGTCCCCTGTTGAAATCTCTGGAAGCTGAAGATTAATGTAGTCAGAGGTGTTCTGCTGAGATGTCTATAGGACCTTGGCATGAGAGGGCACAAGCTTTGTTTTTGATTCAGCAGACCCATTTCCCTGAAGCAGACTCAGAAAATATGAGCTATGACTCAGGCACGTGCAGAGGGCAGAACTGTATTCATGTGTAGTTTTCTGCATTCAGGCTGGGAGACAACTTTCACAATTTACTCATACTGTGCTGCAGCAGGTTCTTTTTTCACTTTTTGATTCATGTTCAAATTTTCTTCGTTCTGGGTACAACACATCTCACACAACATCACCTATGTTGAGTTTCTTTCCTCGGAGGTCTTCAAGACCCACCAGGACAAGTTCCTGTGTGACCTGATCTAGGTGAACCTGCTTCTGCAGAGGGGTTGGACGAGACGATTTCTAAAGGTCTCTTTCAACCCCTACCATTCTATGATTCTGTGCTTCTACAGTATCGTCAAGGACTGGAAAATATCTTCATATCCTTAGCTATCCATCTCAAGTAGTGATGGCTTACCTATGGGACTCTTGCTCTCTGTTGGTGGAGATTAGATCTTGAAGTTTACTTTAGATTAGATGTAGACCTTAAAATTTTCTACAATTAGAGGAGATGCTCCCACTCCATGAGAGCATCAATTACACAAATTAGGAAAAATCCACCTTAAATTCCCTGGAGACAGTCTGAAAAGACACTGCGAGATCTCCTCTTGTGGTCTGCATGAAGACGGCTCAAATCTTCTCATAAGAATCAAGGGTGCTATTGTGGTGCACTCTCTGTTTATAGGATTTTTCTCTGATGCCTCTATGACTGTATTGCATTTCAGAATCATTCATTATAATGCTTTATCACAAAGGAAATTAGGGACACGATCAACTCAATTTCCCTTCTTGCTAGGAAGTGTGGCAACCATAAGGTGCCTATATACAGTAGAAGACAAATGACTGCAGTTACTGCCTTGTGAACTGTAGCACAGTATTCTGTGTACCTCCTATAGCAGTCAACTGTACACAGCAGATGAAGAGCTTCACCCAGGTACACACTGTGAGCAGGCAGCTTGTGTAGTGTGTATTGGACTCAGGTACAAAATGTGGAAGTCTGAATGACAGTGAATCTATAGAAAACACTTGCTCTAAAACACAGCTACTTCCTCTCTGCAATGTGGCAACTGAGATCACGGAGCAATCGTTTCCAGGCAGAGAAGTGTGGAACAATGTCTCCAAATGAAATTATAGCTTGAGGAAAGGATTTCTTTGAGGCAGGATGGAATATAATTATCCAAGTTGGACTTTTGCCAGGACACTGATGTTTAAAATACATTCAGCTCTTGTGGAAACTGCCATAGGATTTTTTTAATGGCTGCAAAGGAATGGGCTTTAGACTTTTTAATTTTTTTGTTGTTGTTGTGAGTATCTCATCCAAAAGGCAGAATAATAAACTGAGAAAGGAAAAACACTATCAAAGAAAGAAGCTAATCTTTGTAAAGTGATGGAATATGTAAATCCCACTTTGAAATGGTAATTTATTAACTTCTTTTTAAGATAAAAATGTAATTAGTTCATTCTTTCATTTCCCCATCCCCAAAACTGCACATATATTGTTATCACATCTTTTGCTCCTATGTCAAATCTGCATCGTTTCATTTTGTAGTCCCAAACTACACAAATCCAACACACGGTGAAACTTGTGGGTTTTATGAAAGGGACTGGTGGAGTTTTTTTTTTTTCCTTCCTTGTTTCACTCCTGACTGTAAATAACAGAAAATATTACTAAATCCAGAAATGATTGCTGTCAAAAATCTGCACTTTGTCAAATTTTATAATGGCTATGGGTTATTTTTATATTAGATGCACTGTCAGTAAAGAGTAATCAGAGAGTGAAAGGGACTTTTTATCATTTCCAGTTTATTCACAGAAATACTCTCTTGAGCTCTGAAGGGAGAGAAAGGAAATATTATGCGTGAGAGAACAGTAAGTGTGCCTTATTTTCCACTTGAAAATTTTTGGTAAGGGAACGAATGTAACTGCATCTCTATAGACAGCACATTGAATATTCCTAGGCAGTCAATCCAGCATAAATTTTCTGAATCCATTGGGTTTTTGATCACCTTGTTTTACATCCAGATTATGTAAAGATGGATTTAAGAGTCTAGTCATCTGTATTTGGGTAAATAAATGCTAATATAACATTCATTTATTTATACATTTCTTTTAAGCAACTGTTGTAACAGTGGCAGATTTTATTTGATAACAGTGAAATGTGGAGATTCCTGTGTCTACTAATTTACTAATTTGAGTGTTCATGGTGAGTGCAGTAGGTGTTGACTCAGACTGTTTTCTATCTGTGGGAACTGGAATTCATGTCTGGCATTGAAGAGATACCTGTCCTCACAAAGCTGATGAATAGTTTATGCTACTGCTCTCATAGTCCTTCCTGGCATGAATGCTTCACATTGTTTAGGGTACTTAAATAGGTGTCAAGTCTAAACGTAAAAGAGAAGGAGTCACCTGAAACAATTCTATGATTCTATAATTATTTAATTTCTTTTGTAATAGAGACAGGGATTCACCTCCCTGGTTTTAGGTGCCTGTAAAGTAAATGTCTCTATTTGGATTAAGTTGTCCAGGCTTCCATTATAATCTATAGAAATCTAGTCCACAGACTTGAACTGTAACTCATTTAATGCTCAAGTAGACTTGCATTTAGAGCAGAGACACATCTCTTCTGTTCTCTGTGTCTCACTTTGAGCTTCTGCTCCTCACTGATGATTTTAACCCTGAAACACAATGCAAAGTGTTAGTTGCATGTTATATCTGCTGATTGAGATGAATAAACATTCAAACTGAAGATGTGTCTCTGGGCTTGGGTGCTGGGCTGTTACTGAACTCAGTAGACAAGCCTGTGTACAGAGATTTCTCACAGAGTTCTGATGTGAGATCTCCAATTTTGCAAGAAGTAGCCCTCAAACCCTTTGAGATCTGAGTTGAGCATATGTTGCCTATGCTACTTGTTCTGGAAGCAAGATGTTGTCTTTGGGAGCATCAGAGTTAGCTGGTTAGGAGCAGTCTCCTATCCAGGTCCAACAAGGACCTGTTGACTTTCAACCACGAATCCTGGTAGCAACCAGTTACTACCAAGCAGTTGACTTTTTTGAGCAATCAGAAGGAAATGAGAACTCATGGATGCATAAGTTAATGATTTCTTCTCCCACTTCTTGATGTCCTGTAAGTTTTCATGAATTAGACAGCCCTGGATGGATGGTGTAACATGGATATTACCTCTTAGAAAGAAACCACGCTAGGTTCAAACCTAGAGAGCCTCTGTTTCCTCAGTTTCCCTCCATGAATTGCTCAGTGGAAATCTCGACCCTTCAAATTAATCCTTCTGCTAGAAATTCATGTTCCTTCTAATCTAACACAAGATAATCCCCATTTCACAGGCAGGATTGTTAACTTCCAGCATGATGTAAACATCCTGTCTCCTTTTGGTGGTTTGACTAAGGCAGCAGGAGTCAGGAGAAGGCAAGTGTAATGATGAGCACCTAATTGAGGAGTGAACCGGCTCCATTTTGAAGGCTATTTTAGTAATTGCCTCTCTGAGGAGATGGAAGCATATTTCTGGAGCAGGGATACAAATTATTGATTATCTTGTGAGTTCTCTTGGTGATGAAAGCTCAGGGTTTGTTCTCTCCACCCTCATGCATAGCATTGCTGGTAACCATGGTGTCCGAATGCCTGTGAGCAGAACCTGGCTTCTTACATAATGCTTGCAGTACAGCAGCACCAGCAGACTTACCAATTAAAGATTTGTCTTGGCAAGTAGGGATTAAATACTTTTCATTAGCAAATTTAGGGATTCTAAAGCCCTATTATAGAGATCTGCCACCCACATTGCGAGGGAAACAGCTGTACAATGGGCGATTATAAAGCAAGAAGATGAAGTGACGTTTTGGCTGGAGACTTTATTGTCTGTATACTCTCAGCCCTGCAATCCCATGGAAACAATTATGTTTAATAAGAAGTATTGTTATTTCCTTCTGAGCTGGTGGGCTATTTGCTCTGCCTCCCCATAAAGGTTAAAAATAACAGTGCGTGACTCTTTGTTAAGATAGCTTCACATTTCCATCACACTGAAAAGAATATTTCACATTGAATATTCATAGTGTTGTGCTATGTATAGCTCCAGACATAGGGGAGAGCAGAATTCCTATTATGTATTTTTATTACTTAACAATTATCACTGTGAGAGGTTTTAGAACAGAACTTTGTTGAGGAAAAAAAAAACCCAATTGGAGTTAAATAAACAGTCACCTGCTTTCAAAGTTTGACTCTTTAGGGCTTTAATTCCAATCAGCTATAACAAAACTGATGACAGAAAGGACTTTCAGCATCTTAATAGCATAGCAACATACTGGGTGTACTTGCAAATCCATTTGCTTTGATCGCTTAATGTTCTAAATGGGAAAAGAGTGTTTTATGAAGGCAACACCCAGTATATGAAACATCTATAATAGAAAATCATTTCTCTCACTCTTCAGAAGTTCTTCATTTGCCTGTCAGAATTTATAGTCACCAGGTGCTCCTGAAACCATGAGCTTTGCATGATTCACAGGCAGGTACCAGTCTTTGTGCATACCAGCTCAGCTTCTTCTTGCAACTACTGTAACATCTATTTTCAAACAAATGTCAAGTGTCACAAGTCACCTGCTACCAGGGTGTCCAGAGCCCAGGTCTGTGTACAATGAGGCTGTAAGTGACTACTGCTATATTAGGAAATAAAACAGTGTTAGGAAATTAATCACATTTTAGGAAATTAATCATTGATGGGCACTGGAAATTGCTGATAAACCTTTTTATGATGATCAGTGGTGTTGTTTTATCCTGGGCAGCATCCTTAGAATTTCTGGAAGCCAGTTGGTAGCTGGGACAGCCCCAAATCCATTCCTAATAGGCAGACTGGTCTCATCAGCTTAGCTTTACAGACTACAAGAGTTTAATTGCATAAACACAGGTCATTGCTGGCTTCAGTGCTGGAAAACGCTCTCAGCCTTCCTTAATTTACTAGTGGAGATGTTACCTCATCGGAAAAAATGTGGTTACTAATTTAGATGCATGCAGGGCACAGTTCTAGCTACAGCTCCTGGCACGAGGGTATGCAAAGCCATTACAACTAGAACTGGCACAAAGCACAGACACAAAACACTCCCCCAGCGACTAGGAGGGATTGTAAAGTGCCTGCTTTGTGGCAAAAGTCAGTCTCCAGTGATGGATGTTAGAAACTGGTCTTCCTTCAGGGGCTGCTGTTCTGCAGCTGCCTGCTGGGAGAAAAAAGCCAAGCGTGGGGGTGTATGTATTTACAGCACTGAGATTTACTGCTGGGACACTGAGTAGTACAACCCAGAGCTCAGCATGGAAGTAGACAGAATGGTAGTCATTTTCAGTCCACATTGCCTCCAGGGATAAGATGGCCAGTGACGCAGTACACTCTGTGCTCACCTTCACAGCCCTGTTACCCAAGAGAAATGAGTCTCTCAGCCAGGCTTATTAACTTGGATTATTATTAAGCTTAACTTATTAACTTGGGCTTAGTGATAGTAAGATGAAGGGGACCCAGGAAATAGCTGACTTGTGTTTGACTGGGTTGCAGTGGAGCCAAAATAGATGCTCAGTTCCCAAGAAGTAGAATCTTAAATCAGCCCAAAGCAGGACTTTTAGAGAAAAGCTTATGCATTCATTTAGATGTGCAATGGACAGAGAAAGATCTCATTGGTCATCCTGTTACCCAGGGTTTTAAAGGGCACTCCAGTGTTTAACCTCTTTTGTTTTCTGTCCAGGAAACTCCTAATGTTCTTTATTTTAAGCAGAAGGAATATAGCTAATCATTAAAAATACTATAATTAATTACAAGAAAAAAAAGGAATCTAGATTATTGTGGTAACAAATAAACATGTAATCTGTATTCTATCCTTCATAAGACATCAGAGGTAGAATGTCTTGATCTCTGGAAACACCTCTTTCACTCTTGCTTACAGTAGATTAAGGGTAACACATATCACCTGATTTTAGGTGTGTAGATCTAAGCTCCCTTTACAGTTATAAGAGATTTAGTCACAGTTAATGTGCTTTTGCATTTGATAAAGTCACACAGAACTACTTAAAGAAATCAGGAATCTCTCTCTAGTTTCTTGTAACACAGGTACTAGTCTCCAGCTGGCTCTAGAAGGATCCTGAGGTGTCTTGTGGATGCTGATGCCTATGCTTTCATGTTTAGTCGTATGAGAAACAGGCAAGGTCCTAAATGTCTACATAGATGGCCATAGCTGAGAAGAATTTTACAGAGGCTGAAATATCACTTAATTCAATACCAAGTTGACTACATAACATGAGAACACAAGACATCAGGGTAGCCATATGGGGTGCAGCACTCAGCCCATCCCTGACTGTGGCTCATAATAGATAATTAGAGAAAAATGCACAGGAAGCAAGGCGTGTTTTGAATATTATATTTCTTCCCTGATATAAAGCCTTCCAGTTCTTGCAGGCAAATGGCTTAGAGGTGTGTGGAGACAGTAATTTCCTTCCTACCTGGAGTCTAATGACCTTTCCCTTCACTGTGCTTACATCCAACCATGGATGTGAATTGATTCTTGTCTTCCCAAAAATGCACGGTAACCTATGTTGTGTCTTCATTCAAGGGACAGCAACACTGAATACTGCCACAGCAACAAGCAGGTTTAAGGGAAAGTTTGTGTGAATGGTGAAAGCTGAGGTGGATTTGAGGCACTATGGTGGCTAAGAAGGGTGGGTGGGATTTTGGACCAATAAAGATTATGGATTTGATCTTTCTTTCTGCTCCCCAGAAGTGATGTTTCCCTAAAATCTCACTTCTGCACTTGACATCTCCTCTGCTGCCATCAGGACCTTCTCATCAGTTGTTATTTATAACCAATACAAATCAGTCCACTGCTTGAGCCATTTTACATGGAAAGTGTGATTTGTTGATCTTTCACTGAGCTGATTTCTGAAATCAGAAATGCATGGCCTTAAGTGCCACTTTTACTGACTGTGTTTATGGGATTGGAGACTGATGCACGGTTACACATACAAGAGTGTTTGTTCTTGCTGTCAGCTCAAGTTAGGTGTCTATGAGTAAAATGTGCTTAATGCCTTCATTGTATTTGCCTCTTACCTTGTGCAGCAGAGTTAAAGAAAACAGTCAATACTTCAGCAAATAGTGGAGAAGGTTTGCAGTGTGTGTAATGTATCCCATTGCAAGAACAAACAGGCTACATCCTTCACTTTGAGAGTTTAAACAGCAGATTACCCTCTGCATTTGGGTGCATTTCAGTTTGAAATGATGACTTGCACTAAAGGCACGGTGAGGGACTAGGCTGCTGTTGTGTTGGGTGCTATACAGGCAAAGAAGGAGAAAAAAAAATGGTCTTTACCAGAAAGATTATTTGCAAATGCATTTTCCCTATTGGAAATCATGTTCTCAGTTATTTTCATCCAATTAGAGGACAGAAGCAATGCCATGTAAACTGCAGTGCTAATCAAAATAAATCTCTGATTTTATCCCAGCTGGTCACATGACTCTAAGAGATGTCACTATCAGCAAAACTCTACACCACTGCAGCACATGGAGCATGAAAAGCCTCTGAATTATTTATAACAACTGGGTCAGCTTCTCAGCAGGAGAAAACTGGCAGAGCTAATTAACTGATATACCCCAACTGATGTTCTACTCCATATTTGAGGAAGAACTCCAAATAACAGGAACTCAAGGAAATCATAAGCTGCTTTGCTTTCTACAGACTGCTAGCTTGGTTTTGCTGTGAAGCTTGCAGGAGGAGTGCATGGCAGACTATAAAGAGCAAGTCATCTGAGTGGTTTGTAAACAGTATGTACACGTGCAATTCTATGCTGAAGGAAAATAGGATGCATTACATTTGCCTTCCTTACCCCACTAAAGGGTAAACCTCAAGTGCTGAAATAAAGGCCGTATTTTATAGCAAGTATATCGCTAGGGTCATTAGCTTTCCCATTCAGCTTCATCAGATGGCTACACAGCAGGATGCATTCCAAATTTATTTGATAGCTTGTCAATAAGCATCTGCCTTTTAAAAGTGCTTAACTTCATGGACTTGAAAAACAAAATGCCTCACACTCACATTAAACCAAACAGTCCATTACAGGGATTTTGGCTTTTTTTTCTAGCATACAGGGCAGAAAAGAAAGTACCCTCTGACTCCAGCCTTTCACTGTGAGTTTTCTGAACACACAGGGAAGACAGAAAGACTTTCTGGACTGGGAATTGTAATAGTGAGGAGAAGAGTGCTGAGTCCTCCTAGCTATAACAAGGCTAGGTGGAAATGAGGTCATTAATGGGGACTTCAATTTGTCCCCTCTTTAAGTGGGGAGAAGAGGCTAAAGTGCTAAGCTTGTCAATGGTCCCTTCATTCAGCACTACTGTTCCAGCAGCTGGCTGCTTCTGTTGGGTCATCTCTTGCATATTCTGGCAATGTTCAAGACTAAGTATTTCAAGAGAGGATAGGAAACTATCCTGCCTGATCCATAGACAAGACAAGCTATTCTGCCTGTGTTCATGAGCTAATAGTTCTTGCCTGGGTGGCTGGATTATCATAGGTAGCCTTGTCAGCTGGAAACTCATGACCAAAGGATAGTACCTAGGAGGTCAAAACACAAAAACTTGACAGTTTGTTATAAAAGGGCCAAATGGTTGCAAAGTAGTGATGGTACAAGACAATTTTGTACCAAGTACTACTTGCAAACACTTTTGAGTAATAAGTTGTTTCCCTTTGTTTCCCCTCTGGTCTCCAAATTCTTTGAAGGCATGGACTTCTTCATTTATGCAATAAAAGGTCTTGGAATGGAATTTTTCTCCTGAGAGATTTGACAACCTGTGTGACTAGTACCTACCTCTCTTACCAAAGTACTATTTGAATATGAACCAGGTGGTTTGAGAGTCAGTTTCATTTTCCTTCTCTCAGAAGAATTTACATTGCTTTTATTTAAAAAAAAAAATACAAAAACCTCCCAATAAACAGTAAAATTGGATGTAGGGAATTGTGGTTTATAAAATAAAATACTTAATCAGACATGTCAGAGAATCTAAATGGCATTTCTGGTTTTACTTTTAATGCTACTTGCTAAGTAACAGTGAGGAGTCAGGAAATAATGTGCATGCTGTTGGGAACCAAGGTGATGACTTCTGTTGCTGATGTGCTTGAGAAAAGAAGGGTAGGTAGGGCTGGAAATTGCACTGCTGCCTACTGCTGTACTGTACAGTGCCCAAACCAGTAACATGCTAGTGACTGTTCTTACAGTTTAAAAACCTGATTTCCAATGCCATACCCAATATTACATCCACTGGTTTGATAATAACCTAAGTATATCCTCCAAAAAGATACCTTCTGCTAAAAGGGCAAACTCCTATTATCTCCTTCACACTCCAGTCTGAGGGGGCATATGTCATCTCCTGTGTAGAAATCATGCAGTGGTGGAAACTCTGAGTCTCTTGACTCAAAACCATACCATCTCTGTTGGACTTCGTTGCTGTGAGATCAGAGCTGTTGTGCATCTGGCTGGTGTAAAGTACAGGCAGAAGGACTTGGGTTTGTCCCTGAATGGTCAAGCCCCTCTAAGACATCTGTGTGGGTTTATTTGGGGTGGAGTTTTGCTTGCATATGCCCTGTTGAAAAGCAAATTTGCAGCATGCTAAGTGCCTTGATGATACTTCATAAACATAGAAGGACAGGGAAAAAAACCCAGAGTGATAAAAAGATGAAAAAGAAATATTAGCTTCATCTAAATCATTCTCTTTCTAGTGTCTGAGTACTTTCCAAACTATGTTCTTCAGTCCCAGTTTATGGGACTTCAGTGACTGGCTTCCTACCATTTCCATAGGATATGTCTTCTAAAATATGGAATGGAATGGAAAAATTCCAGTTGGAAGGAATTTATAATGATCATCTAGGCAAATTGCCTGGTGATGTTAGGGCTGACCAAAAAGTTAAAGCACGTTATTAAAGGCTTTGTCCAAATGTCTTTTAAATGCTTACAGTCACAGGGCAGAACATAACTTTATTTATTGTGGTTTTGTTTATATAATGCATATCATTTCTATACATGTAATTTATAGCTATGACTTTATGTATTCTGATTTGTATCTGTTATTTGCTATAGGCACTCTTCCCAAGCTAAAGCACACTCACCAAAACCATCTACATGTCAAAGGGGCAAAGTGCTGCTGATATGCCCTGTAGCAGTTATTTCTCTGTAGATCAAGTCACTGTAAGACAAGACCATGGCTGAATCAGCAGCAAAGCAAGATCTGGCTGAAGTTGTGCCTGAGCTGCGGGTGCTCCTCAAGCAACTCCAGTGCTCCTGCCATTTTTTGAGTGCAGATGACATCCTCATCTCCTTCCAGTCATATCTAAGGAATCAATTACTTATTTGCCCGACAGCTGCACCCCAAAGACATGTTCTGGTGGCACAGGGCTGAGCGAGACCTTGGCAGATAGAGAAGTAAAGAAATAAGCAACATGAGAGTGAAGCTCAGGATCCATATAAATGCAGAAGTGTGGAATTACCAAGACCTTGTAAAATAGGGTGTGATTATTCCTTTTGTTCTCCTTAAATCATCACTTAAGATTATACAGCATCTGTTTTTCTTCCAAGTTGTCCCTCACCCCATTTTTATTCTACTTATTGTTTCTTATTATACTGCAGGGTGTTTTTTAATCACTCCTTAAAGCTGACATTGAATAATCTTTATCTGAAAGTGTAAACTTACTCCTATCTATGGATTTATTTGTTGATGTATTTTATACCTCCCAAAACATCACCAAATAAAATTCACTTAAGCTTCAAAAAAAGCTCTGCTGTCTCCCTCCTATGCCTTCCTCCTTTGCTGGATTCCCTCACATTATTGCTTGCAGCCTGCCCAGAGGCAAGCAGTATTCTCATCTGCCATAACTAGGGTTAATTTAACTTTTGATTCCAATGGACTTTGATAAAATAGGGAGCAAAAGAAGACACAGAGCAAAGTGTAACCATTTTAATTCTTAACTGTAATTTACACCAGTTCCTCCCCTTTAGGGAAGGTGGAACCCAATCAAGTACCAGATGCCCACCATGAAGTGGTGTTTGAATCTTTCTTTGCATGACAGAAAGTTCATAACTGCTTCAGCTGAATTGATGGGAGAAGATTTAGATACATTAAATCTCCACCTAGAACTGGGCACTAACTACGTTTTTTCCCTGTACATTGTGGCACAAGCAACACAGGGAGGCATCATTGAGCTGTGTGAAGTGGAGCTCTTACAAGGCCCTGCCAAAGGGAAAAGGATCACGTCAATATTTATTAGACTTCCCAGAAGCTTGTTAAGCCAGTAGGAGAGCTGAATCCCAAACAAACTCCAATTAGATTTAGTTGAGAAATGAAGGCCTCTTCCTGAACTTCCCAACAGGAAAACAACACTGCTACTGATGTGGGAATATTTAACCCCTTATTTTCTTAGAATCACAGAATGGAAGGGGTTGGAAGGGATCTTTAGAGATCATCTACTCCAACCCCCCAAAATTAGGTTCACCTAGATCAGGTCCTTATTCCATCTGCTAAGGTTTTGATGGTGCTAGTACAGGAATTATAGGGAGTGTTGCTATAAAGAGGTTTTGTTGCACAGACATAGATAAAATAGTTGTTTAAAGAAACCCTATAAATTTGGATGATTTTGGCACAGGATAAACTTTATGAAAATCTCTTCTCTCAAAGAGGATGATCATTTGCTGCATAAATGAGGATGAATGCCTTTCAGGTCCTTGCAAGGTCCTTGCAGCAGCATCCTCAGTTGGATGGAATGAGATCGGAAATTACCAAAATGATTCTGTTTGTAAGCAACCTAAGTGCAATTCAGAGAAGATCAACAAGGGGCAAAACACTCATCCCAGATCTACTTTATTGCTGCATGAAGCTTGCATGATGGAGTGGAGTAGAAAGAAGAAACTGGTTTGAGACATCTGCTTTCTGGAGCACTTTTGGAACTTTGATGGCAAACATAAGACACATTAAGCTCCTCATGTCAGCTTGCTTGGGATGGGCCAGAGATCAGAACCCAAATGCATTTTCTTTGGACACTGCTGTGAAGGGAAATTGTTGTGTAACAGAGAAGAGGGAGGCCAAAGCAGCAAGACCCTGCTCCCTAAGGAGTTATCTCCATGGAGAGCTTTAGAAGTTAAAAGCTGCCACTTTGCTAAAGCAGTTGGCAGAAGCAACACTCTTTCTTTGCGTGTTACCAAAACAACCTGGGCATCCCCTGGGGAAAATAATACGCCCTCAAGATTAATTCAGATATGTAGCCATTTCTTCTAGGCCTGTCTGTCTTATCACTGAATCCTTATTATGCGCACATCAATAGCCAAAAATATTCCAATGAGAATTTCATGCCTCACTGCCTAAAATCGTATTTTCATCAAAACTGCCTAGATTCCATCCCAAAACCTTTTCTTTTTCCCTTGAATGTTTAGTCCTAAGCAACTTTTGAATGTAAAATTTATCCACTTCAGCCACATGGACCTTGCATTGCAGGCTAAAGCTATAAAAAATAGCCCTCATGTTTACACAATGGGCACTTCAGACTCTTACACTAAATAAAAACCACTGATCTATATTCAAACTTCTCTTTCTTGGTCTTTCATTTACATTACTATATCAAAACAACTATTACAGTAAAGAGTAAAACCTATATTTCTTTTGAAATGTCTCTGTTTTGTCATCCAAGACAGTTTTACTTTACCTCAGGAGCAAGTATTTAAAACCTGATTGAAAACCATTTATTTGAAGTGTGCTTGTGGAGATTGGTTTATTCTGTTCCTTTTCTGGGAGCACAAATGGAGAATATAATCCACCTGGGAAAAAAAGTTTTCAATTGATAGCTGTGTTTAGCAGTGCATTTGCAAAAATCCACTTCTTTTACAGATCAGGTTATGTTCTTTTATGAAACCTTCACTTCATGTTTGAAATTTTAGATATGTGAATAAACAAACCAGGAACCTTTATGTCCTTATGCCCTTCATATCTTCCTTTTCTGTCTCTGACCTTTTCTTGCCTACAAATGCGATTACTCAGAGAGCATTATGAAAGTGCATTATTTTCTTCACAATGAAGAAAATGGTTTCTGAAGAGGAAATTTCCACAAAATTTCATCTACAGAACAAAGAAGTTCCTGTACTTCCTTTCCCTTTGGACAGTGGTTTGTGGGGAAGGATGAATAGGGAAAAGTAAAATCATATAAGTCTTTCCAGAAGAAAATAAAAGCCTGTGATCCTGGCACCAACCTAGTAAATCTGAATTCAATCTAACAGTTCTAGCTATTGCCTGTGGGAAGCATCAGGTTGAATTTTAGCTGCCTGATGGAATGAAAACTCAGGTTACCTGATCACTGTGGTTATTTTAGCTTAAGATTTTTTTTCCCCCTCCTAATAGCATTCACAACCTATGAAAATTCATCTCTGGCATGGCAAAGTGGAAGAGAGAGAAAATAACAGACCTTTGCCAGCTCTCCAGGGCCTAATCATTCTTCTTACAATCATCTTCTACTGTTGGTATATTTATTTCCTCCACAGGATTTTTGTCCCACCTTTCACTGCTGATTTCCCTGAAATATTACAGAGCCTGGTAACCCTTTTTTCTCACCCTCCGTCTGCATCTCCTGCAGCCCAAGGGGCTTGTTGCAGTTTTAGATGGCCTGACTCTAATCCTTAAAGCACTGGCAAAATGTGACGTGAGTCAGTTGAGAGCTGGCTAAGATCTAGAAGTTCAATATGGACTTGAGGCACCAAAAGAGAGCCTTGATGTGAAACCTGGGCCACAATAAGAGCAGAACAGATAATGAGAGATTCGACTGAGTTGCAAAACTCCCAAAGGTCTCTGGGCTAAAATAGTAGTGAAACTGTACAACATTTAGCTCTCTACCCAATTACAAATCTGCAAAAATAAATATTGAAGTCCACTTACAATAATTATTCTCTTTTGGCCCCAGTTGACATCAAGATGTTTAATCAGAGGAATCTACTGTTTATTACCTTAAATGATGTAAAGATTATCAATCTCATTTACAAGGTAAAAGAAACCTATCCCAACTAAGCAGCAGAATTCTGTCATGTGAAGCTGCAGCCTCCTACCCTATGGAGAGCAGGAGTTAGCAAAATTATTTGTCTCTGTTCTTCTAATTGTCCATTGCTGTGCTGTTTCTTGCTTGGTGACTGTCTACTCTTCTAGGTTACAGCACAGTGACAAGGCCATCTGGAAGGAGAAAACCTGAATGGACTTGGCATACATTATAATTAACTATTTACTCAGCATCATTCATAACATGAATAGTAAAGCAATAAGTAGCTCCCTTCTCTGAGCTATTGTAGCTCAAGCTGTCATAATGCAAAAGTAAACTTTTCTATTTGGGTTTGTTTTTTTTTTTTTTGTTTGAGCTATTATGTGACAGGATACTACATGCCAGATCATCTCTGTATTCTGATTCAGCAAGATGATAATAGTCTACTAGTGTTGGTGGCCAGTGGGATTTCTTTTTCAGTTTGCATGACAGAGCTGACAGCTCTGAGCTAGAGACATACTGTGCACATGTAGTGAAATACTGCAATAACTCCCCAGAGTCCTCTGGATATGGGAACAAAGACACAGAGGCAATCACAGAATGGTAGGAGTTGGAAGAGACCTACAGAGATCATCCAGTCCAACCCCTTTGCTAAAAACAGGTCCACCTAGATCAGGTCACTAAGGAATGCATCCAGGTGGGTTTTGAAGGCCTCCAGAGAACGAGCCTCCACACCCTCCCTGGACAGCCTGGGCCAAGGCTCTCTCAATCTTACAGTAAAGTAATTTTTTCTTAAGTTTAAGTGGAACTTTTTTTGTTCCAGCTTTTGTTCATTACCCCTTTGGTCGACTACCCCTGGACACTGCAGAAATATAGTATCACTCCATCCTCTTGACATACACCTTTTAAATACTTGTATTAATGAGGTCCTCCCTCAATCTCCTCTTCTCCAAGCTGAAATGATCAGAAACCATCTCCAAGCAGTGATCAGAAGGGAAACTAATATCAACAACAGTATTGTTTCCTCAGTGAAACATTTCAGGTTCTCAACTGACATGTGTTGGTGAGGTCTGCAATGTCAAGAGTGAGTCCAATAGTTTTGGGTTTTAAAAATTTATCTTGGACATGCTTTAATGTGCACTGGTAATTTGTAACATATGCATGTGGATGCATTTCTGAGCTGCATATGTACATAGAATCATAGAATGGTAGGAGTTGGAAGGGACCCTTAGAGATCAGCCAGTCCAAACCCCTGCAGAAGCAGGTTCTCCTACGTCAGGTCACACAGGAACGTGTCCAGGGGGTCTTGAAGACCTCCAAGGAAGGAGCCTCCACACCCTCCCTGTGCAGCCTGGGCCAGGGCTCCATCATTACTTACATAAACAATTATTGCACATGTTTCTACTTGGGTATCATTTGGGCAGAATCATGTAATGGAGAGGATTGATCTTTGAACCTACATTTCTGTTCTTGGGGCAGACGGATTGTTCCATGAGCCACCATGTCATAGGAAACTGGTTTGTGGAAGAGCACCAGGACCTTACAGAAAGACACCCGAGGTGGTTCCAAAAACCAGAACTTCAGACACATACACGTGAGCAATGCATTGTCCAGCTTGGTGCCAGGGAGCTAGTCTAAGCCACAGCCATGGCAAAATTCAGTAATGCCATGCAGATATTACTTTTCATCTCAGATGAAACATCTCATCCTGCTGCGATGTTGTCCCTCATTTGAAGGGAATAATTATTCCTCCGTGCTTGCAAACCAGTCTCTTTATCCTTATTGCCCTGCAACTCATAAAACTTGGCACCAAGTAGTTTGTCAGCATGTCTTCCATCTCCAGATAAGCAATAGCTTCTCATTATTACTTAGTCTCCATCTCTGTCTTTCATTAACTGTTCAGCCTCTTAGATAACTTTCTTCTTGTTCAAGACAGCACTTGATTACATATACTTTAATTTTTCATATACATTTCATGGGATTTTTTTCCCTTGTGCATGTCCCATGATTTTACCCTGTCCCAAAAGTGCTCAATCAGCCCTCTACAAGAAGTAGGTCTTTTCAAATAGCACTGCAGTATGTCTAGATAGCTGCAGCTCAGTGAACAGTTTCTCCGCTCCCCTTCCACCATGACCTGACAAATTCAGCTTCACTCAGCTTTCTATTCAAAACCTCATTTCTAATAAGGATATTTTTATCTAGGCTTACCTCTTCTAAAACTTTTCTGCTGAGTTATCCCATGTGAATTTATGAGTCTCCCTAAAATTCTGTCTCTGCCTTCAAAATGTAAGTCTGGAAAGGGAGAGAGCACGAGAAAAGGATGAGGCCTCAAAAACCTAGGCAAATCTTCAATGTATCTCCTTTTTCTTTTGTTTTGTTTTGCTGCTTTTGCTTGCTGACTATATTGAGCTCAAGATTGTCTTATCAGAGCAGACTCAAAAGCAATGAGGCCAGTCTGCTCATGGTAGAAAGAATGAAATTTCCACAACCAACCTTCTAGCATAAGGGTCTAGACACTGAGTAAATGTGGCTTTGGCTATGAAATAATTAGATTTTTAAAGGATTTTTATCAACAATGATGTTCATTTGTTTCTTTCTACTTATTTTTCTTGTCTTTTTCTTTTCTCTCACAAAGTAGAAGCATCTTAAAGATGAAAGTCTTGTGCAGTTACGAAATTCTAGTCAATTTTTTGAGAAACATGATAAGATCACAGAAAGGGTTACTCTGAGGATGAAGTTTCAATTTTGTATCACTTTAGAGGAACAGAGCATCAGAGCAAAATGTTTGGCTCTATTTCCTCTCCTTTACTAGAGGTTGCTTGTGAGGTGACTTGTCTACCTTATGAGGAAAGGCTGAAGGAACTGGGGCTGTTTAGTCTGGAGAAGAAGAGACTGAGGGGGATCTCATTAGTATTTACAAATATCTAAATGGTGGGTGCCAGGAGGTTGAAATATACCTTTTTTTTACTGATATCTAGTGGCAGGAAAAAGGGGTAATGGGATGAAGCTGGAACACAAACAGTTCCATTTAAATATAAGAAAAACTATTTTACTGTGAGAGTGAGGGAGCCCTGACTCAGGCTGCCCAGGCAGGGTGTGGAGGCTCCTTTCAGGAGGTCTTCAAGACCCACCTGGACACATTCCTGTGTGACTTGATGTAGGTAGGACCTGCTCCTGCAGGGGGGTTGGACTGGATGATCTCTAAAGGTCCCTTCCAACCCCTATCATTCTATGATTCTATGACTCCAGATCTGCTAAACTAGACTTAAGGTATCAGCCTGTTTCTGGTTGATGTTCAAGAGAAAAACCAAACCCAAAATAGCTTTGTAGCCCTTTGCATCAGACATATTCAGAGTTAGCAGTAAAACAAGAGATGTTCAGAAAGATGGGAAAAGATGCTGCACACCTAATTGCCACGCAAAACCAGTGAATTATTAGCAAATGTATGAGGGCTTTTTCTATTTAAAATAAATATATATAAAATTAAAGGAAGTTCATTATGCTCTGTAATTCCACTTAAATATTCATCATGTTGTTAATGAACCACATCCATTTTAAAAATGTTCAACCTGAGACGCCGTCTAACATGAGTTGATAATAATATAATTTCTGTATAACCGTAAAAGGGACAAGAACAGTAAAAATAATTGTATCTCTAAACAGCCTACCCAGTTTTCTCCTAACTAATGAGCAGCTGTTTTTCATTAGCAGCATCGTTTTATCTCTAGCCTATCAACCTGCACAGCTGGGCATATTAGGAAGAGCTCAGGCACTGTGGAACGTATGTTTCTTAAATTGCAGAAACAAATGAGAATGAGGGATTCGAGTTTTCTTTCCTAGGAAAAAAAAGTTCAGGGCTGATATCTCATAGAATCATAGAATGGTAGGGGTTGGAAGGGATATCTAGACATCATCAAGTCCAACCTCCCTGCAGAAGCAGATTCACCAAGATCAGGTGCCACAGGAATATGTCTAGGCGAGTCTTGAAGACCTCCAAGGAAGGAGCCTCTACAACCCCTCTGGGCAGCCTGGGCCAGGGCTCCCTCACCCTCACAGTAAAAGTGCTTTTTCTTATATTTAAATTGAACTTTTTGTGTTCCATCTTTATCCCATCACCCCTTGTCCTGTTGCTAGCTACCATAGAAAAAAAAAAAGGATGCCCCAACATCCTGACACACACCATTGAGACATTTGTAAATGTTAATAAGATCTCTCAGTCTCCTCCAGTCTAAAGAGCCCCAGGTCCCACAGCATTTCCTTGTACGAAAGACGTTACAGTCCACTGATCATCTTGGTGGCCCTGCATTGGTCTCTCTCCATCAGTTCCCTGTCCCCCAGAACTGGACATATGACTCCAGATGAGGCCTCACCAGGGCAGAGTAGAGAGGGAGCAGAACCTCCCTTGACCTGCTGGCCACACTCTTCTTGATGCATCCCAGGATGCCAGGGTCTCTCCCAGGTTTTTCTCTGCAGAGCTGCTCTTCAGCAGTTCAAGCTCCAGCCTGTACTGCTGCATGGGGTTGTTCTTTCCAAGATGCGGGACTGTATTTGTCCTTTTTAAATCTCATGAGGTTCCCCTCTGCTCACTCTCACACTATTCTGTCACACTATTATTCACCATGGTGTAATAGCAAAGGCTTGATGTGGGAATGGGATATTACTGCTCTGTCTGCTGTAGAAATAGAGACAAAATAGCTCCTCCCTCACAGAGATTGCACGAAAAAGAGCAGAAATTGAGTTACAGGGAGCTGAAACCTTTTTCTCAAGGTTAGGTAGCAAGTCAAGAACAGCAGCTAAAGTAGAAATTGTAGTATCTGGCTTTTCCAGGCCTCTAACACATCCAGCACTCTCTATTAACTAGCAATTCAGTTAAAAGAAGATTGATGGGTGAGTTTGGATTTTGAACAGTGTAAAATAAAACAGACTCCTGTCCTAAATCTTTCTCTGTCATCTTGCAATGTTCCAGGGAGTAAAAACTGAAGTCCAATAGATATGAACTAAGATTTTTTGATAGTTCTCATAGTCTGCTTTGGATCTTGTCTTGCAAAATATAGAAAGACCAACTTCAGATGAGAAAAAATAAAGTGGGATATAAACAACATTGTTTCACTTATTTATTTTATTTCTTTCTCCTTTACTTCCTTCAGTAATTATAATGGTGCAGGCTATTCCAAAGAAGGCCACAAGGCATATTGCACTCATTTGTCGACAGATTTGAAAGGCAAGATGTCTTGTTCATTTCTCTCCTTGTCTTCCTTGCTTCCTTCAGTCCAAATCAGCTCAAAGCCATGCATTTTTTCCCAGTTGTCTACAGATTGAAAACAGCAGGTGAAATATGCTCTGCAAAGCATGGTGGAGAAAGGAAAAACACAAACAAACCCTGTCTGGTGTTTCTGCAGTAGATATTACAATGGCATAAAAGGGAATTGGCAAGAACACAAGTTTTCATGGAGCAATTGCCTTCAAATTTTGCAGTAATGTTAAGCATGAAAGATTCAAGAGTAGATTGCATTGTTCGTAACTTATTAGGAAAGATCATAGACAACCTGTTTGTTGGTTAAAATGATATGAAATCAATTTATTTAGATGGCTTGAACAGTTCTCTGTGGTTGCTTTCAGCAGTAACAAAGTAAAGAGTTGAGTTGTAATAACATGAAAACCATGGTTATATGATGTTAAGTAATGTATGTTTGATTTCTGTAACCCATAGGGCCTACACTCAGTTGTATTAACCAGTGGATAAATCCTGCGTAACAAATGGATATTTTAAAAAATTCAAATAGGATAGAAAAAGAATGATCTCTAATCTTTTTCTCAGATCTTGTCTGGATATCATGATATTCTGCCTTTACCAGATTATCATAATTATCCTGATTGATAATAAGCTAAACATGAGCCAGCAATGTGCCCTCGTGGGCAAGAATGGCAATGGCATCCTGGGATGCAACAAGAAGTGTGTGGCCAGCAGGTCAAGGGAGATTCTGCTCCCCCTCTACTCTACCCTGGTGAGGCCTCATCTGGAGTCCTGTGTCCAGTTCTGGGCTCCTCAGCTCCAGAGGGACAGAGAACTTCTGGAGAGAGTCCAGAACAGGGTCACCAAGATGATCAGGGGACTGTAACATCTTTCATACAAGGAAATGCTGTGGGACCTGGGGCTGTTAAGTCTGGAGGAGGCTGAGAGGAGATCTTATTAACATTCACAAATGTCTCAATGGTGGGTGTCAGGAGGTTGGGGCAGCACTTTTTTCCTATGGTATCTAGCAACAGGACAAGGGGTAATGGGATAAAGATGGAACACAAAAAGTTCCATTTAAATACAAGAAAAAGCTATTTCACTGTGAGGGTGAGGGAGCCCTGGCCCAGGCTGCCCAAAGAGGTTGTGGAGTCTCCTTTCTTGGAGGTCTTCAAGACCTGCCTGAACATGTTCCTGTGTGACCTGATCTAGGTGAACCTGCTTCTGCAGGGGGGTTGGACTAGATGATCTCTGCAGGTCCCTTCCAACCCTACCATTCTATGATTCTATGATTCTGTGATACTAGGCTGTTAAAATAAATAAATTGTATGACTGCTTTAAATTTTAACTATAATGTATAGCAATTTATTTCCTGAGGTGTAAGCTGATGAGTTTTTGTAATGAGTGCTGTATGACTGGCATCAGTATACGTTACAATGGTAGCCTTCTTTTGCTGGGGTCTTTTTCAGGTCAGCTAAATCTTACATGGACTTCCCAAATTGTCCATTGTACTAAAGAAAATATGTAAAGATGTAATATTTCCACTTCAGCCCTAGTATAGCACAGTATCTGTGAGGAGCACTCTGTCTCTTCACCTACGCATGCCTCAGGTTCCTGCTTTTACATTAGCAAACACATCTCCACTTCATACATAGAGCTGTTGTGAGTCATTAGTGTTTGGAAAAGATCTGCACTCTCAACTCTTTTGCAAAGGAAATTGCTGCAACCATAGGAAAAGAAACAATAAAACATTGAACTTTTTGGTGTAAAGTCTATAGCTGCTCTAAAATGTACCTTGCTTGGGAATGTGCCTTCTTATCTGCAAATTCAGAAAGTATTGGCTGAACAGGAAAAAAGCCTACTGTGGGGAAGGACCTTGCCTCTTTTAAATTTCTGACCTCTCTGGAAGTGTTGATTTAGGCAGGCTCCACCTGAAACCACAGAATATCTGCTATTCTACAGTATATCCAGAGGAACTGTACTCTATTCCTTTGAGTAGCAGCAAATATCCTTCCACTTGTGGGACTTTCAAGCTGTGCATAAAGGAGCAGAAAAAACTCCCAATAATGATGAAGCACCTATTGAAATGTTCATACTAAGATTTCAACAAATGCTGCATGATTGTCTTCCTCACATGTAGATAATCCATATTAACTGCCTCCAAGAAGTCTTATTGTATACCTGTCCTCCAAAGGAAGAATTTACTCTGTCCTGGAAACTAAACTGAGATCCAAGAAATCCTTGCAAAGACAGTGGTTTAATAGCAGACAACTTGAATTGAATGAAATGAAATGAAATGAAATAGTGGGACAGTCAAATAAAGCTATCTCTTGTCAATATGGACATGATTCTGCTACAGATCACAACATAAGAGGGAGTCACTGGAGTTCAGAAATCTAGATTACAGAGTTAATCCTGGAGATAACCTCTGAATATCCTTATTCCTGTTTTAAATAGGATTGTAGCCGATGATAAATGTGGTCATCGATGGCTTGGTGCAGATGAGCCCTGAAAACATCCAAGGGTGCAGATTCCACTGTCCCTGGCAACTTCAGTATTTTCTTTCCTCTTAGCAAAGAAGTTCTTTCCTTATGTCCAATGTCAACCTTCCAGGCTGCCCAAAAAGCCTACCAACTTGTCCAAGTGTGTGTTTTCATATGATCACAATGAGAGCACAGAGTTGGATCATAGTAAAGCTCATGTGTACTATAACCACCAGTTACTTTTCTACAGGGCTGTTTGGCTGCTAGGGTACATGGTTGTACTGGTTTTGGCTGAGATCGAGTTCATTTTCTATATAGTAGCTTGTATGGAAATATGTTTTTGATTTGTGCTGGAAACAGTGTTGGAATTCAGCGATGTTCTCATTATTGCTGAGCAGTGCTGACATAGAGGCAAGTTTTTTACTGCTTATATTGTCCTGTCAGTGAGCACAACAAGGTGACACAGACAAGACAGCTGACCTGAAGGGATATACCATATCATACAACATCATAGAATCATAGAATCACAGAATGGTGGGGGTTGGAAAGGATCTTTAGAGATCATATAGTTCAAACCCACTGCAGAAGCAGGTCCCACCTAGATCAGGTCACACAGGAACGTGTCCATGCGAGTCTTGAAGACCTCCAAGCAAGGAGACTCCACACCCTCTCTGGGCAGCCTGAGCCAGGGCTCTGTCACCTCAACACTGAAGAGTTTTTCTTACTTTTAAAAGTAACTTTTTGTGTTCCGTCTTCATACCAATACCCCTTGTCGTGTTGCTAGATACCATCAAAAAAAGGGATGCCCCAACCTTCTGACACATACCATTTAGATATTTGTAAATAATAATGAGATATCCCTTGTCAGTCTCCTCCAGACTAAAAAGCCCCAGTTCCCACAGCCTTTCCTGGTATGAAAGATGCTCCAGTCCCCTGATCATCTTAGTGGCTCAGTGCTGGCCTCTCTCCAGCAGTTTCCTGTCCCTCTTGAACTGGGGAGCCCAGAACTGGACACAATACTCCAGATGAGGCCTCACCAGGGCAGAGGAGAGGGGGAGCACAACCTCGTTCAACGTACTGGCCACATTCTTCTTCATGCATCCCAAGATGCTATTGGCCTTCTTGGCCAGAGGGCACAATGCTGGCTCATGGTTAGTTTATTTTCATGTTAGTTTACTGTTAGTTTATTGTTAATTTATTTATTATCATGCTCAGCAGTAAAGCTGGATGAAAGATAGAGGAAGGTGGAACGTCCATCACCATGCCATTTGTCATCCCAGGTCTTCATGAATGAAGTTACATAATGAAGCTCTACTTTCCTGGCTGTCACCCCAGCTGAAGAGTTGTGTTTTTCTCCTTTCTGAATCTTAAGAAATTTCTGGCAGCCGAATTCTCAAATTTTTCAAAGTCCTTCATGACTGAAACCTTATTTTGTGAGTCAGTTGTTCCCCATAATTTAATGTAATCTATACATTTTTTGAGAGTGCATCCATTTTGATCAGTGATAAAGATACTGGACATAGTTTGCTCCGCTAACAACTCTTGGGATACAACGATTGTCACGACCTTGCATGGAGTCAGATGTAGGTCAGGATCATGCCTTTCCCCTCTCTCCTGCAGGATAAGGTACCTTTACTTTTGATTATGGTGACAAAGGAAGACATTATTCTGCAATATTTTGCTGCAGAACAAGCATGCTAGTCAAGCTCCTTATTAAAAATAAAGGTCTCTACTTCTCAGTAACCCCTCTTGCTGTCTGCTTGTTTATTACTGCTCACTGGGTGAAGTTAAGGTGCTTACTCATTACTTAGTATTCCTAAAGATAAATATATTTAAAGTAGACCTTGAAACAGGTCTTGTGCTTTCACTCAAAAGCATAATGTACTTGTCTCCCTGTATACTCCCTGCTCTAGGAAAGCAATCAAAATCTTATTATACTGAGTTAACTACCAGCTGCCAGTTTTGTTGACCTTGTTTGTTTGGAAATTAAAAGGCAAACCACTGCAGAGCTGAGCTGAATAACCTGCTAGCACAGAGAGGCAGACAGAATAGAGGTGCTTTGCTTATTTAGAGAATCAGGCAGATTATATCCCACTCAGGTACTGATTTTGGATGGGAGTAGTGTTTGAAATGGGGAAATAAGTGCTGTAATTTGATATTTGCACATGCTTTTAAAGAACAGCTCAGTTTTGTTTTGTTTTCCTTTTTTTCCAAAGGACTCATGAAGCTAAGTTTATGTTGGGCTTTATTAGCACCCACTAGCATATTTGTAGATCTATATATACACATTCTGCTACTAGATGGCAATAGTTAAAGCAACAACCACACTTACATTATCAGGAATGCCACAGACTAGTGCATAAAGCTCAGAAAGATACAATACTGTATTTTCAGAATGGGCAATGGATGGTACAAAAAGAAGAAAATATTTAAAGACCCATTTTATCATGGCAAAGCAGAATAGTAAAGAGCTCCAGTAAATTAACTATGAAGCAAGAAATTACCTTCTTTATTGTGCAGGAAAGAAAGAGGAGGAAGTTATATTTGTTTTACACCAGAGAATCCATGGTTCTTCTCTACTGGAAATCCAAGTACTGTGATGGTATTAGTTTTAGGTAGAAATGTATCTATTCTGCCCAGTATTAGTTAACACTTTTTTCACTACATCTGACCCAATTCCCCTTTGATTATGACACATGGAACTATATGAAAGACAGTCATCACAGCTTAGAGCTTGTACTGACTCCAGATACTGATGCACTCACAGCTTCAGCACACACTCCCACTCTAAATCAGGGTCCTCATTCTTTTCTTGTTACTCAAGTCAAGATTATTTCCATGAAGCTTGTACAAATAAAAGAACATTAAGGATGATCTTTTTGATGTAGGCCAGCACTACTCTTCCAAAGTACTGTGCAGAGACCTTTCTAGCCCCTCCATGTCCCAGGAGTTGCTTACAACCACCAAATCCTACAGAATCGTAGAATCATAGAATTGTAGGGGTTGGAAGAGATCTTGAGAGATCATCTAGTCCAACCCCCATGCCAAATCAGATCCTACCTAGATCAGGTCACACAGGAACGTATCCAGGCGGGTCTTGAAGACCACAAGGAAGGAGCCTCCACATCCTCCCTGGGCAGCCTGGGCCAGGGCTCCTTCACCCTGGAAGTTAATTTCATAGAATCATAGGATCGTTCTTTTTGAAAGACTTTTAAGATCACTGAGTCCAACCCCTCACCTCACACTGCCATGGCCACCACTAAACCATGTCCCTCAGCACTTCAGCATCATGGCTTTGCAATATCTCTAGAGATGGGTACTCCCCCACCTCCCTGGGTAGACTGTTCCAATGCTTGACAACCCTTTCTGTGAAGAGGTTTATCCAATCTTAAATCTCCCATGGTGCAACTTCAAGCTGTTTCTTCTTGTCCTGTAGCATTTCTTGGAGAAGAGACTGAGCCTCATCTTGCTACAGCCTCCTCTTGGGTAGTTGTATAGACTGAGGCTGAACACTCACAGCTCCCTCAGCCATTCCTCATCAGACTTTTTCTCCAGACCCTTCACCAGCTTTGTTATCTATCTCTGGACATGCTCCAACACCTCAATGTGACTGAAGTGGCAGAGGTTAAAGCAGAGAGGTAAATCAGTTCACATAATTTCACTCTTCTTCCTTTTTTAAAATTTCCTATTTCATACTGTAGAGCAACAGAAATCTTTCTGGAGAGGGTCTACACAGGCTATAATTCCACACTAAACTGCTGTAAATTGCTTTCTGTCTGTCATTCCTTTCCTCTCTGGAGACACATTCACACTATTAAATGTGGAATTCAACATGCGAGGTGGAATCTGATTCTCTTTTTGGTCTGAGAGGTTTAATTATTACAGCTAAGATGCAACGAGATGCAATGCATACTGCTTTAAAGTTGATGTGTAAAATAGTTCAGCTGAATTGCATCCTGAAAGAGCAAAGGCCACTCTGCTGATTTAATAAGTGAGCCTGGGATGACTAGGTTTAGTGGAGATATCTGTATTATATGCAAGTTAGGTTACATTACAGCTTAACTTGTAGTTACCATCCAAGGTATTCTCTCCTTATGTTTGCTTCTCTACAGTGAACTTGGGTCAGTGGCAGCTGAGAGTATTTACCATGTTGAAACAGCAATCTGTTGGCAAGGTCAGGAGGTTGGTGAGGATACATCCAGATAACAGGCACCATTTGGAGCTTGTTCTATTTTGCTTAAGTGATGTGAAAGAAAGGAAGGTAGTTCACATCCAAAGACAGAGGGAGGGAAATGAAGTAATGCATCACCAAATAAAATCTTTCTGGAATAACATTTTCTTCCTACAAATCTCTGAATGATATTTTCCAACCAAGACTCAAAATATTGCCTCAGTCCTACTTCTAACTCCTACGCTCATTTTTTTCTTGATGAGTAAAAACTTCAGTACAGGAAAAACTCAATGATTAAAAATTAGAAATGTACTGAATATGCAGTACTTTGATGCAAACTTTTTTTTTTTCAGTAGAAGGCCAGGTGTTACAGGAAGCAGTGTTTTAATCTGATCCCCATGGAAAAACTCCCTCTAGAAATCTGCCAAATCTTTAATTTCACAGAAATTTGTGAATTCTGGGGAATTACATATTTGCAGCAATGGTATTCAAATGCTAATACAGCTTGGGTTAAAGCTGTGGAATTGCCTCCTGCATGACAGATTTATATGGAGACTCATTTTCTTCTGAAAAGTTCAGAAAGTTTCAAAGTTCCATGCAATGGTTGAGTCCAACACTCCAAACTTTATGACTGGTAGGACTTGACCAATGATATTTAATTGGATGTGTTGTCTGCTCAGCCTTGGCTGGAAGTATTGATCATGTACACATATGAGGGCTGAACCTGCCAATTAATCTACTCATTATTAGAGATAATTCTGTCTATCAGCTTTTACCGTGTGTATTTTATAGGTATACCTATAAAAGAAGAACCTTGGCCTTAAACAGCAATAGGAATGCTCCACAAAAGAGCTTTCTAAATGGATTATATTAAAAACCCAACTTATTTATGATCACTTCTTATGCTATGTTGCCTGCATGACTTCCTTAGCTTCACAGAACTTCAGTTTTTAGGAGGGAAAGATTTTCCTTTAATAGTTTTAGGGAAATTTCTTCTGACAGGTCTGCAAAAAATTCATCCATTACCGAACTGTCCACTGTTGTCAAAGGACATGAATGGAGTAGTGTGTACATCCATGCTGAAAGTCTGAGCACTAAGTTCACTCTAAAAATCAGATGTTAGAAGAAAATTATCAAAAAAATGATCAGAAAATTACTGTGTGATCATCAGGCAGCCTGACATGTGAGGTCCTTGGTGTGAGCTGCCACTTGCAGTAACCCAGCTGCCAGCATTTTCCATCTGCAATTACTAGTGCATGAGGTTAAACAGTGACAGTTTGGTGGTGGATTTAAGTGCCTTGCTTTCTTTTTTTCTGTTTTCCTTTCTCTGCCTTGTCAGTCATTCAAGGTGATACTGGTAAACAAGGGGCAAGAAGGCAAAGGAAAGCTAAGTACCATGTTACTATCTCTTGAACGACTTGGAAAAGCTGTCATAAGTAGAGGTGTTTTTCAATGACCTCTTATATACTCTTTGTGGATTTTGGTACCAAATCACTTGTCAGCAAACAAATGATCAGAATTCAGCAGGTGGCATGGATCTGATTGCAGCATTAACTAGCTGAAACTGATTGCAAGATCATCATGAAACACTGAAAGGAGACTGACCTGTCACCAACGTGAAGGCTCAGACCTGGAGTTGGGGTAAATCATTTGGAAGGAGATCACGTTTTCTAAGAGTTAGCCAGAGAGGTCACTGTTGAAACCTCTCTTCATCAGTTCTGCTTTTCACTTGTCTGTGTGATTCTCCGTTACAGCTGACCAGAATGTAAAATCAGTCATATTCAACCAGTGAGATTCAAAGGGAGTCTAGAGCAGCCAAAATCAGCCAACCAATAAATAGAGGTTCAAGCACTTCTTCTCACATGCAAATGGAAGAAGTGCTTGTTAAATGAAGAGAGCATGATAAACAAGGTAAAAACCTCCTTTATTGTTTGAATGTGAAAGTAATTTACCATTAAAGTTTAAATACCCAAGGTGATTTTAGACTTATTCTTTCCATTTATTATTAAAAAAGAAAATAAAAAGGCCAGCTGACTTCTTTTGTTTATTTTCTTGTTTGGAAATTTAGAGGTTTGGTTTTGGGTTTGTTTATTTCTGGTTGGAAATATCTGACAAACTTTGGTCTTGTTAGCAACTGAAGTCAGTCACCTGAAGGGAGATCTAGACTTTTGAAAGACTTGGTTTTCCTCAGCAGTTCTTATCTCCATTTCCCAAACTGAAGTGAAGATTCTGCACTCACACAGACTGTGTGGGAAGGTGAAGCACTTACTGAATCAGTGAAGGAACTGCTCTTCCTGGTACAGCTGTGCACACATTATCTACCTTATTCTTGGGTATGCTTGCACATGCTTTTTAACTAAAAGCTCAGATGGGTGGAATCTGTCTGCCTTTAGCAGTCTTTCGGCGGGCTTAAAACCCAGTAATTCAGTTTTATTGTTGCAACTAAAGTAACAGATGGTAGAAGAGCAGGTGGGTTAACAGGAAGAATACTGTAGGAGTCTGTGCAGTTATAAATACTTTGCTAATAAATAAGGTAGAGGTAATAATGCTTTTGAATATGTATAAAAAACCCTAGAAGCAAGCTTCTTAATACCTCTCCTATTTTTAATAATGATTCCTAATCTAACAAGCACTTTTTAAAAGTATATTTGATCAAGGAATGACTATGTGTTGCCATGGTGTTGGGTTTTCTTTTTGCAGGGCAGAACCATGCACTCTAAAAAGAAACCTTTACCTTGTTGCTATGCAAACACTACATTGTGTTATTACATCCCGAGAAAGCAGAACAACAATATTTCAAGAAAGTCAATATCCTGGTAAGATAAACACTCCCTTTCTTTGACCTTTCACTCAAATGCAATGCTGCAGTAATACTTAAATCTGATGAATCCTCTGGAGAACTGGCTGCAAAATTTCCAGTGTGCATGTCATTTATATAAAAACTTATCTGTTAATATCCTACCCACATCTGTATTCAGACTGAAACTCCAAGCTGGTGATATAAAGGTTCACTCCCGAGCAGCAAACATTAGCTCGTATTTGATGGAGTTTTGTTCCAAGTGGTTAGGAAGCAGCTCTTGCTAAAAAAAGGAGTAAAGGTCCTTTTTAAGTGTTGTGTTTACATTGGGTTACGTAACAGCTGACTATTATTTTTGTATACAGCTGCCCATAGGGCAGTGGTGTGGTTACTATCGTATCTATCATCTTGGACTTCCACTGCCATCCACAATGAAATATGTGCAGTGCTAGTTAGCAGCTGGTTCTGTCCAATCTCTTGTGCTTTTTTTTTTTCCATAGTCCAGTTGAACTGCAAGATAAAAATAATAATAGCAGCTTGTACAGCTTTTCCACTAGCTTGTATATGAGAGATTTATAATACTGCAGGGATGGGGGTTGCTTGTTACAGTTCTTCAGATGGAGGATCACTATTTGAATAGAGACTGTTTAAGCAAATGAAGTTGAACCCAATCCTCATTTGGTCTTACTTGAATTATTTTATCTTTAGGCCTGCTGAGATGATAAAAATATTTAGCCTGAAGATTGATTCAAATTCTTAATTATCAGAAACGTAGACCAGCAGTCAAGCTGTAGTATTCATATTGAGAAAACAATTTACCACAGATACAGAAAACAGTTTCAAACACAATCATAGGATAGCGTTTTGAGCAACCTTTTATAACTGGAATTCAAAAGAAACTGGAGTATTTTCTCCTTGTCCTCCTATATTGTAATGTATTTGCCAGGGCAGTGCGTCCCAAAATGTGTCATTAATTAATCCATACATTAATTTTACTTTTCCTCTTGCTCTGCACAGGGACAGTAATCAGGCCATGAAGGGAAACATCCCACCCTGTTTTAGGAGTTAGTGAAAGCAATGAATTAAATTGGTTCGATAGCCTTCGATTTACTTCATTAACCAATGAACTAATTAGATTCTTTCCTTCTAAAAACACTTTCTGAGAGTCTTATTTTGGCAGTTACAAAGTCTGTCATTATTTTTTTCAGTGCCTCTTTAACCCACATAATAATGGATTAACATTGAAATGGTTGAAAGGAATAATCAGTGTTTAAATAGGAAATATTGAGAAAAAACTCGTCAGCTCATAAACTTTAAAGCTTATGTTTTATACAACTTTTATTTTCCTACAGGGCAAATGCTTTCACTCTGAGGTCTTTATTTCTTTTTCACATTCCTCTGAAGTGTTTATTCAGACACATCATCAGAGTTGTTGGGCTGCTTATCTGAGTTTACATGGCAGCTGTTTTCCTGGAATAAAAAAGACTGTAAAAATTAGAAATAGAACTTAAGTTTCTAAACCTTTATGTATTGAAATCAACTCTCTTTTTATACAGGCCTTGTCTTTCTAGTCCTGAAATGGCCTACTCATGAACATGTTACTTCCAAGGATAGCATTCCAAGGGCCTTACTTTCTGGTAAATTAATGCTAGGAAATTGTTCTTGGATGTTATTGCTTTTGGGATCTCAGTAATCCTGAAGACAAGAACATCAATTTATCTCAGCTGAAAGCTAGATCAAGACACAGCTTTGGTATGGTTGGACAGGCTTGTTCAGGCCTGAAGCTAAAACACACAATCTGGGAGCTCTGTGATTACAGGAATTCAGAAGAGGCCTCAAAGTGTGAATAGTACTCTCGTGTCCTGGTTTAATACTGGGAGGCAAGAAATTCACTGTAGGCTAAACAGTGACATTTAACCCAAGAAGATAGTCCTTAATGCCTTGCTTTTCTCCATTATGATATTTACAGTGATCAATATCACACACGTATGTCTTTAGGCATATCTTATCTATACATTTGGCAAACATGTTGCCAAGGACACCTCCTTTTAATCCAATCCCAACAAGCTCATTGGGCAAAGAAGAATTTAGTCATGTAGTTGTATGTTCAGTGGGACAGTTGTGAAGTAAGATGACAAAATACATAACAATCCAATTAAATACAGAGGACAATGTCCTTTACTAGAGGTAGTAGACACATAGGAAGGTTGAACATCACCCAGCCCTCTGTTTCTCAACTTTATTGATCCAGGTAGTATGTGTTTCACTGGTGAATATAGAGCATGTAACAGCTTTATTTTTTCCTTTTTTTTTTTTTTTTCCCTGTGGAGTTTTGAAGTGACTTTTGCTTTCTGCAGTTGAACTAAATTAACTGTCTGCAGATAATGAACGTGAGGACGTGACAGCTTTGCTGTGTGCTATGCATTCCGGTCCAAGGAAGAGAAATAGCATTTGAATGCATTTTTACAGCCATCCACATGTTAATCTCTCTGATAATTTCTGCACAGCACTCCTGTAATTTACTACAAAAGCCATTCTATTACATTGTTTCTCATCCTACAAGCAGTCTATCTTGAGCAAATTTCCTTTCACAAAAACTGCAAGATGCATAAAGTCTTGGATATCTTCCCAATCTTAAATCATCTATTCAGAGAGACTGTGAAATAAAATTTCTCTTTCTTTCTGTATTTTTAATAAACAATTTGGATCTATGGGCATCTTGAGCTGCCTATAAATTCAAGAGTGAATGTCATGGTCTTGATTTCCAAACCTTAATGGAAGATGAACAGTTATCACTGCTTTCTAAGTTAATTTCTTTCCCCAGGGCAAGTTCTTTTGGCTGCCATTTCTCTTGTGACATTCTATTTATTTTTCCTATATCGTTGATCTCATATTGTTTTAATTAAATAGTAGGATAGTTTGGTGTTAATATCAATAAGAGAAAACGAAACCAGATGCTCTAAATCCCATTAGCACTAATTTAGTGCTTTGTTGCTGAAAACAAACCTCCCTGAACAGGGTCCAGGAAAATGGCTATATAAAGAAGAAGCATTCCCAATATATAAGAAATCTCATATAGAATATGAGATCAACAATTTCTCTCTCCTAAATACTTGGATAACTGTGTCAGGAGCTTTGACCATTGAATTCAAAACACTAACAGCAAATTATGACTGTCTGGCCTCTCCAAACCTCAATTCTGCTGCTCTAGGACGAGACTAGAAACATTTCCTTTCCTCATCAGAGTGAAATCTGAAGTTCTTGAGACAATGCTAGGAGACTTAAATCTTCCTAAGCCAAGTAGATAAACTTTGGATCTATGCTAAACAACTAAAGAATGATCAGAAACTTGGCAGTAAGATAAAATACATAATGCAGAAAACGTAATGGAAATTATATAAGACAAACTTGGTTTCAAGGTGTTCACTACAGCACTGCAGTATCCACCTAATAGACCAATGGCTACTATGAAGCATCTAGTGGTGTGTTTCAGCTGCCTTGGCGAAAGGATTCGAATTGGTGCCCTGAGTGCTTTTAAGAAAGCTATAGATAAATAAATGTAATTGTGATACAATCAGATAAATCACAGTGAGAAAATTACCTTTGAATTTCCTCTTAGGGATTCTCTAAAGGCCAGTTTGGTCAGAGTTTACTATACAGCTCTCTGGTTTTGGAACATCAGCATTTTTAATGATTGCAGTTCAGCAAAAGTCAACAGCAAGTTTCACAGCATTTTGTCTAAGGTGGTTTTCAGGAGCTTCATCCAAAAACTACAGGCTGCAGAGTGCTCTCAGCTACACTGAGCCCAGGGTAAAAGCTCGTTGTTCCCTGAAGAGAAAAGGACTCTAGTTACCATGAACAATATGTTATAAATGTCACTCTGTCCATGCAAATCTAGTAATGCTCCAAATCTACTACTGAATGCCATGGTAGTAAAACAGTCTGACTATGTCTCAGCATGTGCACATTGATGTCAATGGATTCCCCACCATTTAAACTGGTTCCATCAGCTGATGGGTTGTTTTTTGTTTCTTTGGTTTTCTTTAAAAAAAATAACTCTACTCACAAAATTGCAGCCTGTTTATCAGAGTAACACAGAAATGTTACCCAGCTTGTTAACAGGCTTACTTGTTAGCTTAAAGCTAAGATGAGAGTGGTTGTATTTTTGAAAGCTCTGAAAGCCTGAGGAATGAGAGTCATACCTTGCCCCAAGTGAAAGGATCCTGTACTTTCTGAAGCCTTATTTTGCTTTTTACTATGCTAATGAGAATTTTTATTTGGAAGAATATTGCTGGCTAAAAATGGAACTATGCTTTAAGGAGCAGAATTTAGTACCCTGGCTCTATTTACATACCCCAGTGACCATCAAAATAACAGGAGATGCACAATGATCTGTAGCACTGCATGAGAATCATAATGTCACAGTATCAGTGTTATAGACAGAACTACCTCCATCAGTCTGCACTATCAGATACAGCAAACTTTAATGTCCCACTGCTCAGTCACACAAAAGCCTTCCTTATGTTAAGAGAGCCCATTGATCCTGCTTTTTAGTGTTGTCACGTGTGTCACCATCTGGCATCTGGACAACTCCAAAACATGACTTGAATATTTCCTGGTTTGAGGGATGGACGAGTTTTTACTGTGTCCAATTTTTGTGATATGTACAGATGTTGCTCTTCCCTCCAGATTGGAGAACACAAGTCTTCACAGAGCTTGTCAGCTCAGTCTGTATTCCCTGCATTCTGCCCCTGCTCTGAGCAGTAAGAAGTCTTTATGTCTGGCAGGTCAGTAAAAAACAGAGCATCATCCTGCTTATTTTATAGCTAACTTCATTAGCAAGAAACAGCAAGGACTGAAATACAGGGCTGTAAAAACCCAGCTTAGGTTTGTAATGTAATGTAATTTAAGTAATTAGTCCACTTAAACTTTTTAATGTGGTCTCTTGATTTCCAAAATACTAAAATGCTTTTTAATGGCTGTTCCATGGTTTTTCAGCTAACTGGCATCCTGGCTTTTGCCATGAAAGAACAGGACTCCTCTTAATATCTGTTTGTTATATCAGAATTTCAGCTGGTACACATCAATGTGACACCCACAGAGCCAGTTGAAATATGTCACTTTTTACTAGCTGAACCCTGTCATGCTTTTCACTAAGAAGTCTAAAAAACTTCAGCTGTACGAGTAGTACACCCTGTCTTCATTTTTGTCTAATGGTAGAATAAATGGACTAAGGAAATAAGCTCATAACTGTACAGAGAATTGCCTTGCAGTTGTGTTGTGCAGTTCCTCTGGATGTGATTATAGATCTGCAACTTTGATCATTAGACATGGTACTCTCATGCCTGTACTGAGGTTTATGGATTAATTCTAATATCCCTTCCTGGTTATTCACTGTAGTAGTTGACCTATAATTTCTGCTCAATTGATAACAGAGGTAAATGAATAAAAACATCTATTCACACTGGAAAATATGATCACACAGAAGAAAGAGCAGGTATAAGCTAGTTCCTGTTATGGCCATGCATGCCAACATTACTTAGGGCCAGTTTTAATAAACTAGAAAAAAAATTAAAACATCAATCCCTAATCTGAAATTTTAGATTATTTCACTCTGGCTAAATTAGATG
Organism: Urocolius indicus; assembly: GCA_013401255.1. Lineage (NCBI taxonomy): Eukaryota > Metazoa > Chordata > Aves > Coliiformes > Coliidae > Urocolius > Urocolius indicus. Next base: position 108,507 of record WBNH01000589.1, read on the forward strand.
TTTCCTAAAAATTCCACATACACTCTCATTAATGCAAATTAAGGATTGGAAGGCTTGTTTTTCCTTAATGAAGCTTTATTTATGTGTCAAGGCCTTCCAGATTGAGCCTCAAGCTAGAAATGTCATGACATCATTTTCATGATTCATGTGATTTATGGCAAGGAACAATAACTATCTGATTTGATCTCCAGATTTTAGAAATGTTCTTTTATTTCTGGAACTGAAGAAAATATTCTCCCTTTAGAATATTTGATTCAATTAGACCATCTATGTTAAACATTCTCTGGATAACTTTCATATTAATTGAACTAGAAACATGTCTTTTCAGTTTTCTCCTAAGTTTGTTTGAGAGAGTTGATAATGAATTAAAGGGTATGTCTGGACTTAATACTGGTTTGTTAACAAACTCTTTCTCTACATAACACTTCAGCAGAGGTGAATTTCTTACACTGTTTACTCAGAACTGGCCAAAAAATGATTTTGATTCTGTGGAGGAAGGGAAAAACAAGAAAGCAAAGGCACTCCAAAATGTTTTCTTTTTAATCAGATTGAATCCCATGGCAGTTGTATGCAAAGCTTGATAAGGAGTGTTAATGTACCCTAGACAACTTTCAAAGAGAGAGAACTACTATCTTCTAACCAGATAAACATTTGCTGTATCTGGAAAACACAAGTGCTCAAAGCATAATTCATAGCAACTGGAAAAGAATGTGTAACTTTTAGACAAAATTGTAAGCACTTTGCATGAGATTCAAGTCACCTAACTTTACCAGGAAGATGTGTATCTAGTCTCAACTGAATTCTCTCTATCCAGGAGAGTAGTATCGTTGCTGTCATGATGGTTTGAAGATATAAGCAAGACAGAGTTTGTAGGGAGAGGTAATATTTTTATTATGACATTTTGTGTGTTTGGAAAAACCTGAACACATCTTTCAGCTGCTCATACTTCTCTTCAGATCTGAAAACAAAGGTAGAGAAAGAAATGCACTTGTAGTGGGTGATTCACCCCTTCCTAAGATAGATTGTATGACTCACTCTGTAGGTGCCTATTCATCTCTATTGACCATAGAAGGATTCTGGATGACAAGCTAACAGTAAGTACCTGACTTCAAGACTAAAAAATATGTAACATTGACTGTACCTTGTAGATATAAGGGTTTCTTACATGAACTTCCTTCCGTTTCTTGCATCAATTCAGATGCAAGTGCTGAGTATAATATTTACAATTCATTTATTTGCATACAAATAATTAATACATTCCCCTAAGGTTCTCAATCTATTACCTTGTATTTATTTATTTACTTTTTCCTTTTCTTCTCCAGTTGTACCAGTTGCAAAAGCCAGTACTTGGTTGAGACTAATCCTAAATCATTTGGCAGAGAAGTATGAGTGTCATACAAGGTAAATAAATACATCACTGGATGAAACACCACCCTAACTGAAGACTTCTCTAGTAGGTGAAGTTGGAAGTATGATCACACAGGACCAAGCCACAAGGTCAGAGTTGGAAATAGTATCAGTTGTCCTTTTAGATGGACTAGAGGCAGAGATTAATCCTTTTTCACCATCTCTGATGGCGCTTTGCCTTTTTCAATGGATGAAGCCAAGAGGAAGGAGAAGAGGACCCACTAGCAAGGCCAGGTAAGAACGCAAACCTCAAAAGAGACCAGAAACGTTAGATATTCAAATTTTACAGAGGCATCTTTAATAGCTGGCTCAGGAACAAATTGGATGTGGTTTTCAGAGGCAGATCAAGCTGAACTGACTCAGTGGAAACTGGATATTGAAATACGACCCTTGAGACACAGACATATCCATCTTGTCCAAATTGAGTTGAATACTTATGATAATTTCTCTCTACAGTTGATTTCAGTTCTTGGTTGCTGACTGAGAACTGACAACAGCATCCTCTCAAGGTTCAGCAGTCTTTTCAGAGAACGCCTGGTGACTGTTTACTCTATTTTAAGTCTCTTCTAGGGATCTTTCTTACTCTGGAAATGCACGATAGAGACAAAGACAGAAGCCTAAGGAGACTACATCACACTGTATGGGACCAAAGACAGGATTAACTTTTGCATATATGCTGATAAAGGAGAGAGAAACCAAAGCTGGGCAGTCAGACTTTCTCTTTCTCCTCATCTCTCATGAAAGTCAAATGTCTCCACTCTTCCAAGCATGCTTACTGGTGTGCATTCACTCCAACTGATTAGGTTCATACACCCTAACTAATGTACCTGCTGAGAGAAGCCAAATGCTGCAGAGCATTATGTGGTTCACTGGAGAGCCAAGCCTGGCATGTACTGCCCAGAGCAGACCCATTTGTAATTTGCTTAATTTTGTGAATCTTGTGGATAACTGCCAGGTAATTGCTCAAGGTGCACATATATTAGAGTTTGGCAGGGGTAAGGATGACAAATCTGTGGACAATTAGTTAACGTTGGTCTTAAGTCCTTTATAATTAGATAATTTGCTATTAGTGATAAGGTACCCTGACCATTGTTTCTCTTTTCCACTTTCCAGATAGCTATTTAGCTCTGAAATGGCTGCATATTGCTTCTCCTGCAAATTTCCCTGAAATTTCCGCTGCTTTGCCAAATGTTGCAGGGGCAAGTGAATCCATAGGGAAGGTATGCAAATAGTGAGATGCAGAGTACAGCTGTGAGGAGGATGGCTTTGTGGTTACAGCTCTGGCCATGAACTCAGCAGGGTATTACTTCTAACCTTGCTTCCTGTCTGCTTTGTGATTATTGGCACATGAATTAATCACTCCAGGCTTCCTTCTGTACCCAGAGCAGCAGATCATAAAGTATATATTTTTCTAGGCTGTCTTCACTGCCTTCATCTTATTTTCATCCTATTTTCTTTTTGCAGTAGAGGCTTGTCTTTTCCTCTTACTAGTACACAGAATATAAACCTTGCCATCCTGCTACCACCAAAAAATACCTTGGGCTTTGTTTAGATTAAATTAGAGAGTTTGGGATGTTGATTCTCTGCTGAAGAAACTTACTCTTCTTGTAGTACATCCATTGAAGGATATCAAAAAACACTTCCTCTGTGAAAGCTAGGAAAATATAAGGTAAATGATGTCAAGAACAATAGTTAAAAACATATACAAAGAAAAAAGGCTTCTAGGTTTCTTGACTTCCAAATGGACTTTCAAATTTAGAAAAATACATTAAAAATTATATTTGCAACCAAGCTACCAATGGCCATCTTTAGATCCTCTCTGATGCCCATTTAGAGTCCCTAAAATGTCCATTTTAAAGCTAATATCTGGACAGAAGGTGTAGATGTAATCATAGGCAGCTACAGTGTCTTGACTTACATATGTACTTCTTCCATTTTACTAAAGATGAGTGTAAAGTCTCCACCTGCAGAGAAAGTGGGATTACCAGAATTCATTGATCTATCCTTCACTCTTTCATCAACAACACCAACAAGGTGAAGGCATAGCTTGAGTGTGTTTTGGATCCCAGTGAAATGGCTTCAAAAACACAGAGATAAGATGATATTTGTTAAATACATAGTTAAATGCATTGGTTTCATAGAATCATAGAATGGTAGGGGTTGGAAGGGACCTTTAGACATCATCTAGTCCAACCCCCCTGCAGAAGCAGGTCTACCTGTTTAATGCATGTTCCACTAGGCTAAATACAATACTCTTATGAGTACTTGCCTGCTTCTAGAGAATATTTGTTTCTGATCCCCGGAGGAGTTTCAGAGCCTGGTGGATGTTGCACTGCGGGCAATGGGCTGGTGGGTGATAGGGCTGAGACAAAGGCCATAATCCATGAGCTTAAAGGTCTCTTCCAGCCAAAACAATTTTATAGTTCCATGATTTTGCTACAAGTTTTTCAATATCCCAGGGTCCAACTCTGATAGGGATTCAGTTTAGTCCCATGTTGTGATTTGAGTCTAGTGCACATTTTAAAGGAGATGGTTCTGTTCCTCAAATTTGGCCTTTAGACAGACCAGCAAGAGAAAAAATGTATTTGGAGACATCTGTTTTGAGATATTAGCTAGTAAATAATGCATAAGTTGCGATGATGTTTTGGCTCCACAACACTGCAGAGCTGAATAACACAAGTAAGAGAATCATGAAGGAAAACTATTTTTTACATTTGGTCTATTTCTTGCCAGCTAAAGCTAAATAAGTTTGGGAGACTATAAGCAAAATGAAAGTAGGTTTTTGTTTGTTTATTTGTTTCCCCAAAGCAAGGATTTCCCTAAATCATTGCATGGTCGACCCAACAAACCAGCGTGAGAGTTCCATCCTGCTCTGATAAAGAGAGAGGTATACCATGGTATGACTAATAGGAAGCAACTCTTCAGTCATCTGCCCTTTCCTCCCTGTGTGCAACACAGCTCAGTCATTTCTAAGTTACTTCAGATCCCATCAGGAATTCCAGGAACACCTCCTCTGATTTTGGATTGTTTTGAAATGACAGAATCTTAGAATGGTAGGGTTAGAAGGGATCTCTAGACATCATCTAGTCCAACACCCCTGCTAAAGCAGATCCACCTACATCAGGTCACACATACTGTGCTGTAGCTTGTGGCAGTTCAGGCTCAGTGGTAACTCAACTATCCATCCACTGGGATGGAGGAAAAGTGGGGAGACAGCTGGAAGTAATATCTGCTTTGTCCTCCTCTAGTAAAGATGTTTTGTTACCACCTTTGTTTTGTGCATGAGCAAACTCTCACTATCTTTGCAAGAATTGAGTTTTCATCTCCATTAAAGCTGAAGTCACCAAATGACCTAAATGGACATAAGAGTTTAATTATGAAGCATTATCTCTAGTCAGGAGTACTGAAAACTCTGCCATGTTTTCTAATGAATTTGGAACTGGATCAAAATCTATGGGAACAGTGATAAAGGCTTGCGTGGGATCCACATTTGGCTGATTTTATGCATATAAGGCAAGTTTGAAAGTTGGTCAAGCACTTCTCAATATTTGGATTTCATCAGAAAGATTTTATCTCTCTGAAGAACATGTCATGAATATCTCTGTCCCATCACAGAGCCAGGGATTGCCTTTGTGCATGGAATAGTGCCTTTTTCAATGACAAACCCAACTACATGTTGCTGCTCTCCTCACTGCCATTAGCTCTTTGAATTTAGAATCACAGTGACAACAAATAATGTCTTGAAGTCTAATTCCAGTGCAGTTGCTGTTATCATGATGAATGATATTTCTCTGGGATGTTTATCCTTTCTCTATAAACAATTTCCTTTCTCTACATTGTATCTACATTTATAAAATCCAATGGGCCTTCAAACATGCAAAAAAGGATTAAATGAATGTAATGCAGATCTGAGAAGTATTTTGCATCTTGTACAGATTTAATATGTCCCCCTGTGCTTCTTATTCTCAACCATTACCAATCCATGAAGTGTACCAGAATTAGTAAATCTCTTTCATTTACTTACTTGGAAGAAAATGTTTAATAGTTGCCACATGAATTTTGCAAATTACTTAAATTCTGATGAGGATTAACAGGAAACCACATAAATGTATAAATAATTTCTAGTCTTAAATTAGTATTGTCTCCTACTTAAGTGTGGAGCATAGAAGGAGATACAGGGTATTTTCTTACACTTGTTTTATTCATACTTATTTCTAAAATGAGCTTCATCTTAAAAGTGAAATGGAAGCGTATTAAATGATGGAAATGAGACTAAAAAGATATTATGTCTAAAGTGGTGCAAGTCTGTAAAAGCATTTGGTCAATCTCGAGTTGCCTTGATGAAGCAAAAGCCTGAGAATTATTTTCCTTACGCAGTTTTAGGCTGAACAGCTAAAATTGAATGAGATGGAAAACAATTTAAGAAACTTAATATTAAGTAGAGTAACTCTTAACTCTGGGTGAAGGCTGACCAGCTGTTGGAATTTAAATATAGATATTTAAATATTGTTCCTTTACAATTCCAATTGTCTTTAAACTTAAAAAATATTTTTAGGTTCGTTTTGTTCCAGGAACAGGGTTATTTTGTGTGTTGGTGGTGCTTGAGAGGCCTCAGTTGAGTCATCTCTTGCAATCACATTGATGCTGGGGGCAACACTGATTGAAGTTTACTTGAGAGACAAGAAATCACACTGGCAGGTATCTGATGCAAAGCCAGCCTACATCAGCTCTTCAACCAAATAGGGATCTGCAGGAGAAATGTTTAAGTGACATAAAAGCTGAGACTGCAATTGACATCCTCTTCTTGATAGTCTCAGCAAATAAGTGAAATCCTAATTCTGACTGTAAGAAATGTACCAAATTTTTGTCACCTTCGTCCAGAACGGCATAACCACTTTGGTAGGGCATAAATAAGGAGATTTGTTTTCTGTTGCACAAGGGGAGTATATGTGAGACATTTTTCTCTAGGATTTCCAAACCAGTTTTCCACCAAAGGGGAAAATTATTTGGGATCAACTGTAAAACCTAGTAGATCTTGCTTTACTTATAGCTATCTGATAATGCTTACGTCTTTGAGTAATCATGTAAACCTGTCAAGTGCTATCATTCTTGGTCAATTAGTTTATTTCTAAGGAGAGAATAAGAAATTACAGGGGAAAAAATTAGATCTTTACAGTTGCTGTAACCTGTATCAACCTGGAAAGATTGCAGCCAACAGTAGGATAACACACATACGGTTGCAGTCTGTAAAAGTTTCTCTACTGAGTAGACAACAATTCTTAACTAGTTATATAAAGTTCCACAGAGATCACATAGGAGGGATTGATAGTTCCAGAGGGTGATTCATCTCAATCTGGGACAGATGCCTAACATACGTGGGACGAATCACCCATCAGATACGTTATGTCTCTCCAGTGCTAAAAAGGGACCAAACTAAGTAAATAGGTTAGACATCTAATTCAGACTGCTGAAGTTCCTTGAAACAATTCTGCTACATCCCAATACCTAGGAGCGCAATAGTTTCTTTAACTGACCTAATGTAAGAGTATATTTTCTTGTGTGACCTGATCTAGGTGGATCTGTTTCTGCAGGGGGGTTGGACCGTATGGTCTCTAAAGGATCCTTTCAACCTCTACCATTCTATGATTCTATAAGAAGGTTTGATAGAAGAGCTGTAGGTTTGCATAGTCTTATTAGCATCCAATCCTTCACTTTGCTAATAGGCAGATAGCAGACACTGTTACAGGTTTTCATTTTGAAGTTAAAGGTTATATAAAGGAACAAGAGGGATCTCACTGTGTTAAGCCTCACTCTATTATTCCACAGTCAATGAATAATTACCTACAAAAAGTAATGCAAAGCTTCCACAAGCATATGAAATTTCAGTAATTAGGTTTCTCCAGCTGAAGAGCTAAGCTAAAAATTTCCAATGAACAACAATGCCAGTGAAGCTCCTTGTATTCTTCTATATGTTCAGGCAACATCAACAAATGCACAGCCATTTTTTCTATTCTAGGTCTTAATAGAGCTTTTTTATAGGGTCACTTTCTTATATTTACCTAGAGGCTGTTAGAGAACACAATTAACTCCTCAAAGATAAAAGAAGAAAAGTCTTCATATTTTAAGTTTTCTCCAGAAATCCTGGACATCAGCAAAACTTGTTCCTCACTTCAAGGACTATTTGTGAAATCTGAGGTTTTGTCATCTCATCTATTTTTCTGTCACTTCCACTTACTTTCATGTTCCTTTATATTCAAATTTAAATTCAAATTAAAAAAATGAGCCTTTTTGCTGCAAAGGATTTCCTGCCAAATAATGAAAGAAGCCTTTGGAAAGTTTTCATACTGTTGGTCATAAAATTCCCTTTTATTTACTTGCATTCTTTAGTATTCACTACAGACCAAAGGCTTATGCCAAGCTAGCAATTAATTCAAAAGTCTTAGTCCCTCTTCTGTTCTTGTATTATTCTCATGCTCTCCTTCATTAGTGATTCATGTTCACAAAGTACCTGAGCCTCAACTGATTTGGATAGTCCCTGGATGAAGTGACTGCTCTGTGTCATGACAGGCTATCAGTCATCCAAATAGATGACAGTCCATTTCCTCAGGTATTCTAACTGACTGTGAAAATAATTAGTGCAAATAAAGTAGTACGGGGTGAATTTCACCCTCAGGTTTTATCCTTTAAAGATAATAGCAATATATATTAGTTTAACTATGTAAGATATATTTTAGTGGACACTTTCTGTTAATGGCAGTATGACATGTATTTTTTACTATTTTAATTCTTGGTATCTTCAACTAGACACGCTGTTCCTGTGACTGTGAAGACATTTCTCAAATGACAGGATTTCCTGATTTATCTCTGAAATCTCTCTATTTTTAGCACTCAAGATTACTGTATTTATATGTGCATAAATGGACTTCTCTGCACTACTGCAGCTCTAATTGCACTGGTTATTTTTGATGATGAATATCTTCAGCTTAGAAAAACTGTGCACTTTATTGGCCAATGTATTACTGACCATTACTGGCCAAGTGCTAACTTGAACTTTGAGTTAGTGTTCTTGTGTACACTTCGTGCATGAGTTATGTTCAATCTCATAGGGTCCAAAATTTGGTATTTGGTGGCAACCAGCAAACAAAATTTACTCATGAGCTTCAGATAATACAATAAATTAATCAGGAAATACTAAAGCCTTCAGTTTTGTGTGCCTTCATGGTTTATTCTACCTAGCCTTAGGAGTCCTTCTATTTTGTTTCCTTTCCAGACAGTGGAGATAGACGTGGATTATTCTCAAGAGTCACTGAAGGTATATAAGATATGAATCACTCTTCTCCTTTCAATTTAGGTGGAGCATAGGTCACTATCCCTGCTCACTAGGTGATTTAGTTAGTTACTGAAAGTTAAATGGTATTAATCTATGTCTGAATAATGTTCCAAGAGTAATAATTTTCCAAGCACAGGATCTTGGATAGAGAGTCAGGCTACACAAATAATCAAAGTATATGACCTTTGACTATTAGGTCTATTTTGATTCTAAAGACATCTTGATAAACTCTGACACCTGAAGAAATGGTAATTCATTGTGTAACTCAATGGTGATCAATCCCCTGGACTTGGCTTTGGTGAGGCTGCACCTCGAATCCTGTGTTTTTTTGGACCTCTCTCTACAAAAAGGACATTGATGTGCTGGAGAGGATTCAGAAGCTGGGCTACCAAGCTAGGAAAGGATTTGGAGCATGTCTTAGATGAGGAATGGCTGAGGGATCTGGGGCTGTTGAGCCTGGAGAGAAGGCTCAGGGGAGACATTCTCACTCTCTCCAACTCTCTACAACTTCCCACTCTGCAACTACCTGAAAGGAAGCTGTAGCCAGGTGGGAGTCAGTCTGTTTTCCCTAGTGACAAGCAATAGAACAAGAGGAAATGGCCTCAAGTTGTACCAGGGGAGGTTCAGGCTGGATGTGAGGAGGAATTTATTTGCTGACAGGGTTGTCAGGCATTGGAAGGGGCTGCCCAGGGAGGTGCTGGAGTCACCATCCCTGGAGGGGTTTCAGAGCCAGGTGGATGTTGCACTGAGGGCAATGGGCTGGTGGGTGAGAGGGCTGGGACAAAGGCTGCACTCCATGAGCTTAAAGGTCTCTTCCAGCCAAAACAATTTCATAGTTCTATGATTCTATAATGAGTGAACTAAATCAGTTCTGAGTTGAGCTTGGACTGAACTATCAACTCCATGGATTGCACGTTTTACTTTGCCAAACTGTCCTATGTCTACCTTTTAAGAATAACAATTCCTAAAAATAGCTGCATTTATTGATTATTAATTTAACTTCATGCCATCTTGTCCACTGTTGTAGTCTCTTATCATTTCACTCTACCTGTCAACTGACATATAAAACAATAACATCATCAGAAAAAAAAAAATCATCTCAGAAGCTACTGAAATTCCAATGACTCCAGATGCATTTGAAAGCCCACTATAAATTCCAGACCTTGCACATAGTAGTGTAGACATAATGCAGCTCCTTTTCCCTCAAACACTTCGAAGAAAGAAGTTCAAAGCTGTCTTTTTTTTTTCTAAATGTTCTTCTTTCTAGTTTTTTTCCTTGACAATCTTCATTGTGAAGATGTAATTTTTTGATATTTTAAATACCACTGTCAAATCCTGTGATCCTTCTGCCTCTCCATCCAGCACTATCTCTCACAGAAAGATTGAATCTACCTATAAACCTGCATTTTGTTTATAAAAATCCTTCAACTAGATTAAATCAGTGACCTCTAGATTAACATCTCCATCATATAGCAATGCTTGCAACATATTTTACTCTCTTATTTTCTTGGTTCTTATCTATTAGCATATAAGTGCCAATACTTTGCTATTTACCTTGTTCTGACAGCAAAGGAAAAGGAAAAAGTCTGTTTTGTATGTTGACGTTTGAAACACAAGTCATCTTTTCTAAGGTGGGAAAACTCTTTCTTCCTTTTTTCTCTTTAGTTTAATGCCTGTTGAATCTATTAGCCTTTACAATATTGCATAAAAGAGTTTGGCATTGCTGCTGCTTAAACAGAAGCCGTTTAATCACAGACTCTATTTGGAGACTCTCTGGAACTTGCTATTTAATTTATTTGCAGAGTTCTTGCTCTTGCAAAGTGCTTTTGCTTTAGTGTTGAGGCATTTAATCATTAACAAAGGTGCTCAGTAATGCCTGGTGAAGCAGAAGACCTATTGAGGTAATTTGAATGATATTTTTTAATGGTCTTCCATTGTGTGGAAGAGGTGGGACTAAGCTGGGGGATTTAGGAGATTTACTCATTCCTGAAAGTAGCACTGTTTGATTACATGCACCTACTTAAATTATTTGAGTACACATTTTCTAACTTATGTGACTAAATCAAGGCAACTAAAAAAGCCTTCGTTTTCAGGCATTCAAAAGCTACTGGTCTTACCACAGTTAAAAGGTAAGTAAAAGAACATAACTTTCAGTTGAAGAGACCATTTGGTGTAATTTGCTTGTCTCTGGATGTGCCTGTAGCATAAAAGGACTGTGCACTATGAGCAGTAATAAAGCCCTAAAACCAAAGATACACTGCCCTTTGACTATAAACATGACCAATGTCCAAAACATTTCACTTAAATATCAGTCTGGAATTAATCCAAACTTTTTCAGCTTTCAAATCTGATATAAAGCTGTTTTCCTGTTATTTTTCCTTCTTGGGAGTAAATAGGTTTATGATTCTTGAAGATGTTCCTATAGACCAAACAGCAGGATGATTTCCCAGTAATTTCTTACCCAGTAGTACTGGAAAGATAATTCTGTTGTGATTTCCATGGCCAAAGGATTTAAGCTAAAATAAACAATCATCTTACTTTCAGAGGGTATCTGTACTAAACTTGAAATGAGTTACAGATTCAGCTTGCAAATTTAAAAGTAACCCAAACTATTTCCCTCTTTGTCTTCCTGGTGTGTGCAGCCTGCTCTGTTTCCCCAGACAACAATGATTCTATTATGTTAGAGTTTTTACAACTCTCAGCTCTGGTAAATTGTAATTTCTGCAGCAATATAAATAGGCTTCATTTCTACATGAAGTGTGAAATATGCTTTAGATACTTAGATTTAAATAGGGAAACTCGACTTGATAGGTAGATAAAAGGGGTACTGAGGTTCTTTGACTTGTAACATAGATGTCTTAGTGCTGTTATTCTATTTCTGGCCCCTAAAACAACTGAAAGATTGGTTGGATGAACTGTTAGGCTCATCTGAGTGAAAAATAAAGGAAAAATAAAAGCAGGAGGTGTCTCAAAGTTTCTGAGAGGCCTCTAGGGTGCTAGACCAGTGTATTTACTGTACAGCCATAAGCCTACTCATTAAAAGGCCATTAAGCAAATTAGAAAGTGCCTAACCACTCCTCACAGCCTGTTGTTTATTTGCAGGTCAATGTCAGCTAATAGAGCTTTTTGTTCTTCACAAACACTTCTCGTGACATTAACAGATTCCAGTAAAAATCTAGTTCATTTATTACTATTCCAGGCTCACTGGAAGAGATGAATAGGACATTAAACATGTACAGAAGTTTAAATTGGCAAAATCCCATCTGTTCTCATCCTTCCTCTAGAAATACAGGAGCCTACAATCCATCAGTCTTGTGGCACCAGCCAAGCAATTAAGGCTGCTGACACAGCCCTTTTGAGGGAGATGTGTTTTCTGCTGAATGCAAAGTGATTTTTTTTTTTTTATGCAGTACATGCTGTGTGAAAGAGGGGCAAAATGATACAGATTATCTTTTAGCCCTTTTCCAACCCAACAGAGTACTGAAAGGGCAATTGTGAAGCTAAGATGATAGTTTGGCTTGCCCCAAAATCCAATATTATCCAATTTTAAAGCTGAATCCTACTCTTCTGCAATAATAATTACTTTGTTATGAAGGTATAACTATGGGATAAAGTAGCTAATATTCCTAGCATCACAAAAAAGAGACAGCAAAATTGTCATGTGACTGAAAACCACATAGCAGATATCACCTATGAAGTATGATTCAGAGCTGAAACAGCTACAGGAATGGTTATAAGATGGGCTGTGACAGTGATTTGCTGTGAACACAGCAAGTCCTCAATGGAGTTATGCAAGATTTGAGTGTGCAGCTAAATTTCAAGGAAATCAGCCATGTCCACAGTAGTAGATTTTTCCTGGCTTATTTTTTTTCCAAAGGCTGGGAGCTGGAATGAACAATTAGCACCTTGACAGCACATGGGGTAGTCTCAGCAGCTGAGCTTCAGTAATGCAAGTGGAAAGACACTTAATTCCACTCGAGGCACAAGTAATGTCACACAGAATTATGACTTGTCAATTTGGGAACCTCTATTTAGCTTTCTATAGAAATGTTACCACAGTCAATTAAATAATCTTTTCCTAAGTAGAGGGTTATGGAATACTGCTCCTAATGCACCTCTGTTAAGAAATAAATGACATAAAAAGGTATGATTTTCATAAATATGCTTGAATTTAGGTATTTTAGTTCCACTCTTTTGAGGGAAGAATTGAAATCTAATGGGTCACCTCTGTCAGAGATTTGCCTTTCCCAGATGATGAATTGCCAAACACAGTTGAATTGTAAGACCCTCAGGTATAAGGACAAAAGGAGATAACCTTGAGGCAGGGACAGACTCAGAAGCAGACTGATGAAGGTAAAGAGACTGGGACAGTAAGATAGGCTTGATATACCTTAAAGTAAGATGAGCTTATAGTAGAATGCAGTCAGCAGATCTAGCAATTATTCCATTGCTTCCAGAGAAAGATTAATTTACTGAGGAGCGAAGTACCTAAAGATTCTTGATGACTCCTGCAATGTTTGAGATATCTGCAGAGCTCTTACCATTCACTTATTTTTGTTTATTGGCTGTTTTCGCAGGAAGTTTCATAGTGGCCCTATTGTAAAGGAACATCAAGTTATGAAGAACCTGAAATAGTATTGCTTCTGTACTGAGAAATTGTTTCTCTTCTGAATCTGTATTATGATTTCTTCAATGACACAGTCATGATACTGGTTCAGTCTCTCCACTGTTTCTTACCACGAAAGGAAAGTGGGAAACAGAGACCTCTAGTTTTTTTTTTCCTCATTGAAAAGACCACATCTGAAATACCATTTCACTTCATAATGATTACAACAATGACATAGTAGGAAAGTGATAAGTAAATCAGGCTGTCTGCTAGAAGACAGACAAGCTTTGACTCCCTGTGCAGGGGAGGGAGTGGGAGAGAATGGAAGGTTTTTTTATTAAAGCCATTTAAAAAGAATGCAGGTATTTTTCAGTTTCACTCCATAGTAAATAACATCAAAATAACCATTTGTATTAGGTGATACATTTAAATTATATATTTTAATTATTTTTCCTCTTTTATTTTTGATAGATTAGAGTGAAAATGGCACCACTATGAGAAGTGGAAGACACAAAGATTTTAGTCATGCCCTGATGTTAGATGTGGAAATGTCTCTGGTGAGTAAAAGTTCTTCAGAGAACTCTGAAGAGTCATTGAAAACTGTCTATATCTGATAAAAACATCAGCCTAAACTACATTTGCTGCCAGAGAAGAGCTAGGGCTTAAATCATTTGGGTAAGCACTGGCATCTAGTAATATCTGAAATGCTTTAAGAGACCTTAGATATCAGATAGGACCTTTGGGACACTCAAGTTCTTCTGGACTTCCAAGTGCACTCCAAAAGTGATGTGCTAGAGCTTCTCAATAACACTGGATACTTTTGTTTAGCTACCTCAATTGAAGCTGTATTAAATAGAAACAATAGATTTTTACCTTGTAATTCAAGTCTTCCTAATGTAGGTAGGGGGAATGATAGTCCTCCCATCCTGTTGACTCAATGTCCTCCAGCTCAATCTCAGACAACTTGGTTTATCAGAGGCACCTACACTGTAGGTATCTGAATTAAGTGTGGAAGAATCCTGCCCAGACTGAATTAAGCAGTTTGAATATGCCCTTCTGAGCAAGCTCAGCTTTAACATCATCATCCTGACTCCGACTTGCTTCTATTAGATTCCATTGTTTTTACTACTGTTTATTATCCTTGATGGATATCCTATGATTAATATGGAAAAGGGTAACCATTGTTGTGATTAACTTATCCAATTCTAGAGTTTGTTTCGATAGTATCAGTTTGTCTGCCAGCCCCAAGCAAATGTTATAAAAGAAGCTCTGGAAATGATGCCATACCCCATAAAATATTGAGCTTCTGTTTCATACAAAGCACATCTGAATTGAAAATATTGCTCTTCTTAGATAGACACTATATTTCTTTCCTCTACCTTGCCACAAGCAAGCTCAGACATGAGCCTTAGAAGGCCACATTATTCACCTTGAACAGTAACAAGTAATGCTATTTCAGTGTGTTAACTGTACTGCTTTTGAGGTCTAAATTACCTAGCAAACATAGATGGATGAGCAAATAGTCTTCAGTGTGAATTGATTCTCCCTCCTGGAGCTTTGCATGTTTTTGTCTGTATGTTTGAGTCTTTCTCCATCCCACTGATTACCCAGAAAAACCCTTTTTCCCCTTCATAATAGTGTAGTTCACCAATGAACTGAAAAATGAGTACCTAATATAAGATGAATG
The DNA here is from genome assembly GCA_013401255.1 of Urocolius indicus. Classification (NCBI taxonomy): domain Eukaryota; kingdom Metazoa; phylum Chordata; class Aves; order Coliiformes; family Coliidae; genus Urocolius; species Urocolius indicus. The sequence continues at coordinate 123,537 of WBNH01000589.1, forward strand.
CAGTGCTGAAGGGAAGAGCCTTCTGATTATTTTGTGGGAAAAAAAGACAAATTAATGAGTGTCAGGGTGAAGCAGATGAGATGTGTGTGATCCAGCCCATGCCTTGCCCAGTAGTTTAATCAGGAAAGGCTACATAGAAGACTAATTTGTCTTTAATTCTACCTTACCATGTTTCTGCTTACAGAAACATGATAGATATGATAGATATGATATTTCCTCATCTGTTTTTCTCTTCCAAATATATATCTTTCTACAGTCCATAAACAAATAGAAAGTTCCTCAGAAAAGAACCCTGTAGTATTTATTTTCTCTCTCACACAACTGTTTGTTGCCTTCAGATAGTAGCACCTTAAAACAAAAAGTGAGGAAACATAAAGTGAGGGCATTGTTCTCCAAACAATGGCTAGAGAGAAGAACCTCAGAGCAGCTAAACAACATGATGGGTGGCCAGTGGAGTTCCACAGGACCACTCTTGGAGTTCTGGGGCCAGTCTTGTTCAACATCTTCATCAGCCACCTGGATGAGAGGACAGAGTGTACCCTCAGCAAGTTCCCTGCTGGCACCAAATTGGGAGCAGTGGCTGATTCTCCATAGGCTGTGCTGCCATTCAGAGGGATCTCGACCAGCTTGATAGTTGGGCAGAGAGGAACCTCATGAGGTTCAACAAGGACAAGTGCAGAGTCCTGCAGCTGGGAAGGAACATCCCCATGTACCAGTATAGGCTGGAGAGTACCTCCAGCTCTCTTTCTATTGCTCCAGCAGTAGAAAGAGACCTGGGAATTAACCTGGGTTGATAATAAACTGAATATGAGCAGCAACGTGTCCTCGTGGCCAAGAAGCTAACAGCACAATCATAGAATCATAGCATGGAAGAGACCTTTAGAGATCATCTAGTCCAACCTCACTGTAGAAGCAGGTCAACATAGATCAGGTCGCACAGGAACCTGGGATTCATCAAGAAGAGTGCAGCCAGCAGGTGAAGGGAGATTCTTCTCCCCTTCTGTGCTGGTGAGGCTTTATCTGGAGTCCTGTGTCCAGTGCTGGGCTCCCAAGCTCAAGAAGGACAGTGAACTGCTGGAGAGAGGCCAGTGCAGGGCCACCAAGATGATCAGGGGACTGGAGCATCTTTCTTATGAGGAAAGGCTGCGGGAACTCGAGCTGTTTAGTCTGGAGAAGAGGAGACTGAGGGAGGATCTCATTAATATTTACAAATATCTAAAGGGTGGATGTCAGGAGGTTGGGGCAACCCTTTTTTCTTTTCTGTTGTAGCTAGCAACAGGACAAGGGGTGATGGGATGAAGTTGGAACACAAAAGGTTCCATTTAAATGTAAAAGAACCTATTTGACTGCTGAGGTGAGGGACCCCTGGCCCAGGCTGCCCAGGGAGGATGTGGAGTCACCTTTGGAAGTCTTCAAGACCCACCTGGATGCATTTCTATGTGACCTGATCTAGGTGAACCTGCTTCTGCAGGGGGATTGAACTAGATGATCTCTAAAGGTGCCTTCCAACCCCTATCATTCAATGATTCTATGATTCTGTGATCAAGGACAGACAATGCTATCTGTAGTTACTATAGTATATTCATCTTCCATCTCACTGCTTTAGTCACAAGAGCTTTAAGTACTTTGGTTAGGGATTTCCTAGCTGTGACTCCATGATCTTCAAAGACTCATTTCCTAAACGATGAGTCCTTTTAACCCTGTTTCCATTTGTGTCCAACATATTTCTGTTAGGTTTAAAACAGCAGAGTCAGCTATTCACTCCTTTTTTTCTTTTTCTTCAATGAAAATATGTAAAAGAATGTCTTCCACGAAAACACTTATTTTTGGCAGCTTGCCAGCTCTGAGACTTCAAGGCAAGGTCCGCATACTGTGAAAGCAGAACTATGAATGCCAGTGCTGTCAATCTTCTTAAAATACTCATAATTCCCAGCAATTATGCCCAACTTCTCACCCAGTTGACTCTCGGCAATTATCTCCTGCAGCATTAGTTAAATGCTCAGCCTATTCAGAGGCTGACTTCACTGCTATATCTCAATGGACTTTTCATCATATTTATTGCAATTGTCTTCTTTGGGTTTTCTCTAAAAGTAATGAGGGCAAAATTGGAAATACAGTTAGAACCCTGGCTATCAGAACATCACTCTTACCTAACAGTTCTGGGATCAGTTTTATGGCTACAAAAAAACTGAAATGTGTTGAAAACTCAGTGCATTTATTTATAATTGTGGATACCCATACAAATCCCCTGGCTCCAATCATGTTCAGATAAACAGCCTGAGGCTGGATGATTTTATTTTTAAAGATGTCTTGCTGTTCAAACACAGCCAGCAAAACAAGCCTTTTGCTGCTTAATTTTTCTCTTTAAACTGCTGGCAACATTTTTGTAGGGGTCATATTTTGATTGCATTGCTTATTGGTTTGGATTAACAGGGGCAGAAGGAAAGGAGAGGGCTGAATAACAGTCTGGGTGCACATTGAAAAGACTTTGGTGAAATGTCTTTACTCTCTCACTTTATGTAGAGAAGCAAAGAAGCCCAGCCCATGTTGCATTCACTTTCTAACGCTAATGATTGAGCTCCTTCTACTCCTTCTGCTCTGAGATGTGATACCTTGTATGGTCATTATGCTGAGTCCTGCTTCTGCTGCTTAGTATTCTGCAGGTGTGTGTTATTTCACATAGGTCTAGCACCAAAAGCAAGTAAAAATCTAGACCCTTTTCTCCAGAATTTCAACTTGGTATAGTTTGATTTCTTAAAAAATAGAGGACAATACATTTTTCCCCATGATATAAAAAATGCTGTTTAGTTTCATCAGCTGACAGTCTATTTTATTCAATATTTCTGCACAATGGAAAGGATTACATGCAATGATAATATTAAGACATTAATTTAAAGGGAAATTAGAAAGAATGGTTTTTTTCTTTGTTGAAACCAAACCTTTTTGACTCTGTCAAAACTAAAAGATGAAGTGATGATGGTTCATTTTATCATTTTCACATTAACAGTTCCATTGTAACAGGGTGTATTACTTTGAAATGTTTAGATGAAATTGCATTTTCTGCTGAAAAATTGTCTTGTCAATTTTATTCCTGGCTGCTTTTCCTGCCCCTTTGCATCTTTTTAACCTGTGTGTTCCCAAGCCACTCTTTGCACAAATAACTATCCAGCTTTGGGAATATCAGTGGGATATATATGGATTTCAGTGGGACAGAATAGCTTTTAGTACTTTTACTTGTATAGTAACACAGCTTCAATTACATGATGTGATAAAAGAGTTGCACAGCAGCTTATCCCCATTAAATTTTAACCCAGATCAGCTATACTAACTTAGATTCCTAATTTCTACTGTCTGGACATGGACCAGGAGCTCAGTCTTAAAGTAATCTGTAGCATTGTTGTTCATACTTACTGCATCCATATTTGGAATATGAACCAATTTCAGACACATTGAACAGAGAAGCAGAAGTCAGAAACATTCTGTTCTTAAATACTTGGTGAAAATTAGCAACTATGGGAAGAGAGAGATGTGATAACATCCCTGCTTAGTCACAAATTGCTCCATAAACTATTTTCTTAGCTCACATCAAGAGATCCCTTCAAGATCCACAAATCCAGAAGAAATCTTTGACACTTCATTGGTTTTTTAAGCATTTCCAGAAAGTGTAAGTCAAAAGAATTCCCTGGTTGCTTCTATTTATACAGCAGACAGCCTGGCTATTCCTGAGAGTTAGGAACATCATATTTGCTTTTCCACAGTTGCAGAAGAGCATAATTAAAATTGAAGTGTAAAGTCAAAGAATAAAGCAATTACCTGTAAAGTTTTGATCTTGCAAACAGCATTCAAATTCCAACAGGGAAAGCAAGGCAAGCCTTTTGCCATACCATTCTATGATTTATTCTCAGGGGTATCAAGTAAACTCCAGAGCATTTCAAATATTTACAGGTCTTCCAGATTCACCAGGATGCCCAAACCTATGCAATAGAGATGTGTGTCATGAACCACAGAAAAGTGTCTGCTGATTGGCAGTCTTTTGACTGCTGAAAGTGAGAAATATTTGGCTATTTGAACTGATGTATTTTGTCCTCAAAAGGTAGGTTATAAAAGTCAACAGGTCATTTCTAGATTTCCTAGAATACTCTCAGAATCATGAAGGAATGACACTAAGAAAGGAGAGTGGGTGAAAAAGCATGACATAAAATACAATTCAAAACATGTTTCATGCACAGCAGCTGGAAACTTTTCAGCATAGCCACAGGAAACCCCATTGCAGAATTTGACACTGCAAATATCAACCAACTTATAGTTCTCCTTCTTTCTTGTCCAAATTTATACCCAGCTTTTACACAGGTTCCTAAGTGATCAGGCAGTAGACTTGAAATAAATAAAAGAATTTTACAGTTTTACATAAAATTAATGCATAGTTTTTCACAAAGTGCATTATTGCCTTGGAATTCATCATCAGAGGCTCTATGGAAGGCAAACGTGTACAAAGACTCAGAAGGTCTTAGGATAAATTCAGAGAGAAAAGGCATATTTTGAGTTGGGAAGTATGATGATTAAACCCCAGTTACCTTCTTGGGCAGGTCTAAATCTCTGACTTCTACATAGGATAATATTAATCCATACTTGCCTTGTTCGTGGTACCATTTGCATAAATATCTGCTACATTCTTTTTTCAGAGACTAAATATTGGTCAAAAGGGACGGCTGAGTGATCTAGTTGAGAAATTCTTAGTTTTATTTGCAAACAATTCTATGAACAGGGGCAGCATGACAGCACTACAACTATTTGTGAAACATATTCCACTAAAATATCTGAAAATTAAGAGCTCTGTTGTTTGCTTCCTAGTAACTAAATGTTCACATTTCAGCTAGAAGCTCATTAAAGACAAGAAATTCAATCAAATGAACTGGTGAAACAGTTGCTTTTGAAAACCCACATATTATCCCAAAATAAATAGTTTTTTCTTGCATAAAATAAGAAAACCAAACCAAAGCAGAGAAACTATCATATATATTTCTTCATGGGAAATTACACCTCACAACCCTAGGCAAATGAATGTTGAACAAAATATTCAAAATTAAATAACCACTGTTCTCAGACAACAGGAATGTACTGGAGACAGCCAACAGCCCCACAGAGAACAGATGTTGCCTGAGTAATCTGGTGGTCTTATACAATAGAGTGACTACATTGGTGGACCAAGGTAGAGCAAATGATTTCATCTGCTTTGACTTCTGTAAAGGTTTGACACAGTCTCACACAACATTCACTTCATTAAACGGGAGAGACAGAGGTTTGATGAATGAACTATTTGAGGGGTAAGGAATTGTCTGTATGGCCACATCCCACCTGAAACAGATGTCCTATGAAGCAAAGTTGAGAGAATTGGTGTTGTAGCCTGGAGAAGGATCCAGAGAGATGCTATTGAAGGCTTTCAATATAGAAAGGGGTTTTATAAGAAAGATAGAGACTTATTGTCATAACCTCTAGTTACAGGACAAGAAGCAACAATTTTAAACTAAGAGAAGGTAAATTTAGATCAGATATAAGGAATATTTTGTCAATGATGATGATGGTTAGGCAATGGAAGAGGTTGCCCAGAGAAGTTGAGGATGCCTCATCCTTACAAGTGGCAACATCAGGTTGCTTTGAGCATCCTCACATATTGGAAGGTGTCCTTGCCCATGGCAGAGGGGACTGGAACTAGATGTTTGAAGATCCCTTTCAACCCAAACCATTCTATGATTGTAACACATATTCGGAAGCATTTTTAGCACGAGGGAAGTGAGAACAGCGGGAAAAAGATTGTTATTATCTTATCCCACATTCTCTCTTTTTCATACTCAGTTACACTTTCCGTGTTGATATTCAGCTTTAATCTGTCCTTCATGATTTAACATGCCTCAGGATCGCAATTTCTTGAAAGCATTTTTCAAAGAGAGGCAATTTTCACATCTCAAAACCTGAAGCTGGACCTCCATGCGGTGCTATGTTCACTCCAAGATGAATTAATGTTATTTATATACATGGATGAATGTGGAAAACATGCATAAACAAGTTTTGCCTAGAGCAGTGAAGCTGTTGAAGCCTATTTTCTACTTGATTTGGGTCCTAGATTCTGTTGCTTAATAAAGCAAAAGACTGATTAAATCTTCTTTTCTGATGTTTGAGCTATTCATAAAGTTCCTTCTCTATATGGATTCTACAATTAAGTAATGTTAGATATCGCATCTTTCTTTGAACGAGAGCATTTCAAGGAAGCTTCTTATTTTGTGTCATCTTCTCCTGTGATTTCTGAAGGACCCAACTTGGTGATTTTGTCCTGTCTGTCAACTATGTCTGGCCAAAGTTGATGATTCTGGAAGAAAAACAGTCAGGAAGAGTGAAACAGCAGAATTAAAGATGTTTTTCTAGTTTAGTGTTGGAATTCTTTGATTTGTGGAGATCAGTCTGTTGAAAATTGTTTCCTTCATGGAGTAGATACATGAACTGATGCATGAGATCCAGCAAGAGTTAAGATATGAAAGAAGAAAGCTGGTTGAGCTGAATTCCTTAGGTGATAACTTCACATGGTTCCATTAAAATCAATGATCTGAGAGCAGCTAGCTGTGAAACCTTAAGGTAAGCACTAATTCCCACATGTCCAACCATCTGACAAAGCTAGGGAGCAATTTTTCTTTAGGATTTTGTTGCATTCCCATCACACTTTGGAAAACAAAGTAAGATGTCTAAGTTGGTTGTGGCATTTCCAGTGGATAAATCAGCTGGGTTAAAACCCCTGGTAGAAACACTTGCCTTTCTCCTCTGAGTATCTGGGAAACCTAGCTGATTCAAAAATTCATTGTCCAAAGTTAGATGAGACAACTCTGTCCTGAAGTGGTCTATGTTTTATAATGAGCCAGCTTGTATTATGCACAGGAATACATATCCTTCAGGACAAGGAATACAAAACAGGTGCTAAGAACAACAATTTATCAACCTGTTATCTGTGACATAGAAGGAGTGCACATTACTATTTCTGTCTGAGTTCCCCTGAAGACAAATTTTACAAGCAATTTATTTTGTACAGGGAGAAGTAGTGTCCTGACACAGCTTGAGGGTAAAACAAGGATTGTAATATATAAATAATACCATCTATAAAGATGAAATATTTAGACGGATTAAAAATGCAATAGAAGTCCAGAAATAGTAATTTTTTTGGCATGAGAAGGGAATTTTACATTCACCTTTTCTTCATATATATATATATGCAGATAAAATGTGAAGCCTGATTCACAACTCAATTACTGAGGCTTTAGTCTCCTATCGAGTGAAGTCCTCAAGCATGTGGCAAACTCCAAGAGCCTGTGCAATGTCACTGACAGAAAAAGACTTGTCCTATTACACTGAATGTGACCTTGCAGTGCAACATGTCTAAAAGGCAGTTCAAGAGATCATGTAGTCCAGCTTTCTGGACTGTGGCTTGTGTGAATTTTTTTTATTTGGAAGGTGAATCAAAAGTGAATCAAGTAGTTCCAATAGCAATGCACTCAGTGCTGTATGAAAGGAAAGAAACAAACGGAATGAAGATAAAGAGTTTAAAAGTCATGAATGAACTTTCTGTTATTAACATATTTGATTAATAGACATCTTTGGCAACACAGCATAAGACAAATTCTTTTCTATTCCTCCCAAAAGGTGAAGGTTCAAAACCTTCACTGAGCTGTTTCACCTCTTGAAATTATATCATCTGTGGATAAATAATGTGCAGATGCCCAACTTGACAAATTCAACAGTGATCAAGATTCAGCCACCTCATAGGCATTTGCCCCTGCTATTTAACCATCTGTGAGAGACTGTAAAAGCAAAAATTGTCTCAAAGAGACAGGGTCCATATTTGCCTATTCACAGAATCACAGATTCAGAGAAGAAGAGGGGTTAGAAAGGACCTGTATAGATCATCCAGCCCAACCTCCTTGCTAAAGCAGGTTCACCTCAACAAGTCACCCAGAAATGCATCCAAGTGGGTTTAGAAGCCTCCAGAGGAGATGATTCCACATCCTCCCTGAGCAGCCTGTGCCGGGGCTCCCCCACCTTAACAGCAAAGAAGTTTCTCCTCATGTTCAAGTGGAACTTCTTATGTTCCAGCTTGTGCCCATTACCATCTCTTTCCATGTTGCCTTAGAGGTCATGTTGCAGACCTCTAATCACTCACACCTAGTCCTATCTTTTGCACACTCTCCAGCTGGTTTACATTTCTATTGACATTCAGTGCCGAGAAATGAACATAGATGTTCATGTGATAGCTTTCCAGTGCTAAGAGACATTGAAAGACTACCTCTGATATCCTCGCTTCCCTGTGACAGCACAACACTGTGATTCCTGTTAAGGTATTGATCTAATCAAATCCCCAAACCCTTTACTGACAAACTTCTTTGCAGTGTCACTTCTTTACTTATATATCATTCTGTCACCATCAGATCTAGAGTTGCTAGAATCCAGCATCTACTCCAGTATAACATGCTTGTTGCTCTTAGTGGTCACCACAGAAAGACTTAAATGTCTCAAAGACTAATGCTATTCCTTCCAGACATCTTAGATCATAGAATGGCAGGAGTTGGAAGGGACCTTTAAAGATCATCTAGTCCCACCTAGATCAGGTCCCATAGGAACATATCCAGGCAGGAAGGTTGATTCACTTTCTTGAAGAATCAATATTCACTAATTGTAAGAGATCCAGATTACCAAATTGGGCTAGAGACTTAATGCTTTGGTTGTTCAGATGTGGTGAAATTAAGTCCAAAGTCAGCATATTGTTTTGTTCTTGTCTTTCTTGAATCATTTTCTTTCTTTCTTGCATGAGTTTGCCAAGGTGGTTTTGAATTCTCATATTGGTCCCTAAGGTATTTCTAATCTGGCATTTTCCATGAGCGTAGTATGCTCCAGTTTTAACCATCCAACAGAAAAAATACACAATGCTAACTGACAGACCCAGCAAAGGACTACAGCATACATTCTTTCATTTTTGACAAAGGTTCATTGCTGGGTCTTTCCAATCTGCACCAGTCTCATCATCTGAAGAAAGCAGGACATTTCTTCAATCTGATCACATAAGAAATAAAGGTTGACTGCCCAGGATATATCCTAGAAATGCTTTTGGTCTTTGTTCTCTAGTCTCACTGCAGCCAACTCTTGTGCAGTGGAGGGTGGATATCATAAACATAATGCCCTGGTTTTAAGCACTCCATAAACAATGATATTCCATTAATGGGGAGAATAATAGCCTTGGCACTGTCAAACGTATGTATTTTAAACCAGCTATATAAAAATAAATCTCATTTTAGTAGTGTGGGGGTCTTTTGTGATACTTAATCATGGCTTCCATGGCAGCTCTGCCATCAGAAGGGCTGCAGAGCTGGGCCCACAGACGGCAGCCCCAGGTTGGTGTTATTCTATTATTCATTTTTAGATAGTCACTAAATTACACAGAAGAGATGAATGCCCCATTTTATGAGGCAATAACAGCCTGGGTTTTAGCAGAGAACAAGTCACTTTGTCTGGATTTCAGGTAATATATCAAGGCCCTGTTGTTCAGCTATTATTTATAATATTTTATAGGTATTGCCAGATAATCCAAAACTGTGATTAATATAGCCCACTTCAGAAACTCTCCAGGGTGCCAAAGCAAATTAGCAAGAGTTTGTCTGAGTAGAGAAAGTTGTAATAAGAGACATGTCCACCTCACATTTCTTTTTCCTAGGGAAGTAGAACAAGTTTTCTTCTTCTAAGTCATGCTTGATCCAACAGCCCTGAAAGAGATGGGAAGTCTCATGACAGGACTGGTCAGGCACTTACTGTGACACATGGCTTAAGGACTAAGTTTGGTTTGACTTTGTTGTAAGCTATTTCTACTCTAGAGGTGCAAGTCATTGTCTTGCTTTCAGTGCAACATATGAAGTCTGCATCTTTTCTTCAGATTTCTTCAGATTTCTTAGAGGTGGCTTAATTCCAGGTATTTTCTTCTAGTTAAACTTTCTGTTGTCAGGAGAAACTAAATTTCTCTCAAATACACATATGGACAGCATGGTAATAATCTTGTAGGAGACATGAGTGACCAATTTGACAGCAATATCTGGCAGAGAAGAAACATGAACAATGGAAGAAAAACCCTTGCTTGAAACTTTCAGATCTAGGATAACTTTTAGCAAGCTGATACCTAGAACTTCTGTCAAAATGTTCAGGCATTTCTCCTTGGATATATTTAATATTCAGCTACCCATTTGACCACTGAATTGAACATTCTTTTCTCTCAGTTCACCTCAAAATGTCATAGATACTGAGATATGTACAGATTTTTATCTGAAGGAAATATTGTTTTAAAGATACTTTCCAAAGCTGTCACTGGTACTTTTTTTTTCAGTGGCAATCATGGGGAATATTATCAGGATTAAGACTTTTGAGTTGACTGGAAATGAAATAACTGCAATAAGTCAGTAATTCCTTTTCCCTTCCCTCTGTTATTCCTCCATCCTCATTCATAAATCAGAATAAGGAATTGCTTGAATTAAAAACTGGTGAGTGTTTTTTTCCCATATGAATGCTTTATTCCCTGAATTTACTGTGTTTTTATGGACCTTCCATGATGCTGGAAAAGCTGAAGGGAACTCAAATGGGAAATGAGAATGGGTTCAAGTACATCCTGCTGCATAGGTGTTTCTCATTGTGCTCTGTGCAGGTATCACCCCAAATATGGAACTTGAACAATTGGAATATTTTCTCATTACTTTTGTACACTAGATAAAGCAGTTTCTGCACTATTCTGCAGGAGGGAGTATGACTGTTCCTTGGCCACTGAAGTAGAAAATCTTATACAGCTAGATAGCAAGTGATGAATTATTCTTGTAGTTTGGAACATGCTGATGTATAAACTGCTAGAATGCAAGATGCCCAGACAAGCTCTGGAAAATGCAGTCTGGCTTCTGAAACATCACAGTCACTTCACCATTCAGGCTGATTCATACTACACTGTGTTCAGAACCTTTGCCACAATTAGTCAGAAACAGATCAGGTATCCGTATCACATGATACATCCTCAGCACAGTTTTTGACACATTATAACAAAGGGGTGGGGTTTTTTTGTGAGATAATAGATATGTGCATATTTTTTGATGTTATATAATGAGATATAAAATGTACTACATGTAAATATACATAAACACTTTATAATTTTTATGGTACAGTTATATGTTATATAAACACTTATTTTATAAATGTGTTTATATATTCTATATTATTTTAAAGAATACAGAATATAAAGAGTAAGGAACATTTTAATTGGCTTCTTGTCTATTAGATTCTGAACCATTTTCCTTTGGGCATTTTATTTTTCATTTAAATATATATGGAAATAAATAATACAAACACTGATCTTAACTTCCAGCATATATTTTTCCTCTAAACAGGCTAAATGTAGTCATCACTGCAGTGAAGCCTGTGGCATTGAATTCTTCAAACAGATTCTAAGCCTTTAGCAAAGGGTAATTACAGTTAGTTGTTCCACACTTGCTAGCTAATAGCTTAATTGAGTGTTTGGAACATGTGATACTTACAGAAAGAATTCATCATTCTTAGAATCGACTTTTCTGTCTGACTTTCTGTCATTTTATGTGTTCTCTTGGGCACAGATGTGAAAGTTCCTCTTTTTTTTTTTTTCTTACAGAAATCTATACTACATTTAGGCAACAGTTACAAACTCTATTGCCACAGTGTCCATGGCAGTAGCATTGCACCATCCAATTGAATTACGATCAATAATCTACATTAATAATTGCATAGAATGCTGCTGTGAGAAAGGCAGCTCTTTCTCATTTCGTATTCATATTCAATGTGATTTCTTTTGAGTAAGCCTGAGGTTTAGTAGCCAAAGTTTGCCTTCCTTTGAATCTAGAGGTATATGACCAGGTAACTGTCCCAGATGCAGCAGATCTTCTACTTAGATACTTTCACTGACTCAAGAAAGTTTAAGCATTCAAACCATTTCTTTTCTCAAAGACTTTTTGTTTTTTTCCCCATTTTCTTAATTTCCTGTCTTATTTTTTTTCTTTCACCATCAGTTCAGTAAAAAAAAAAGAGAAAGTGAGTAAAAGGGGTTAATTTCCTGATAGAATAACCTTCCATTTGAAAATGACAATACAAAGATCCATGTCTGTAAATGTACCCCTTTAAGCTATTTGTTATTACCAATTTACTTTGTAACAGGATTGTTGCTCTGACTAGGATACAGGTGCCAAGCATCCTAACCTAATATTAGGCAACCCTGCTTTGCCTTGGATGATGTCATGAGGTCTTCTGTAACCTAGATTAGTATATTTGTCTAAGATTTATGCTGCTACAAGAATAAAGTAGATAAAATATTGGAATAGTTTTCTTTGGAGTCATGAGCCTTTGTTGTTTTAACAGATTAACTATATAAAACTAAATTTAAAAAGACCTGTTTTCCCTGTGGTACTCAAAATCTATATTGAATAGGTTTAACAAACAAACTTGGTATGTTTTATTCTTTCTGGGTGTTATTCCTGGCATAAATAGAAAGATGCTATTTAACTTTAAAGCATTTAAGATATGGTTTGATCATGGTCTTTGGCTATATTTACAAAGAGAAAATAGTGTGAGAGCACAGTTTGATCTAACAGGATGCAGCAAAAAACTGCACTGAATGTACATCAACAACAAGGAAATTTTAACAGTACAAGGTAAATGGAAAGGAAATGTAGGTTGCTGGTTTTCAATAGTATTGGTGAGGATGATTTAAAGACTGTGGACTTCAGTATTATTCTGTGCCCTTAAACATGAACTGTATGTCTTGCTGCTGAAAAATAAACATATCTTTCACCATAAAGTCATATTGGTAGGTTGTGTTCAAGAACCATAATGTAAGTCTACGCTGTATGATATACCAGAGTGTTCTATTTATGACAATGGTCTCTGTTAACCTCGACAAAGTGCTCTTTCTTGGAGACATATGTTTCTACTTGTTCAAATACATGGCATCCATTTGTCTACCTGAAAAAAACAAGTTTATGCAAAAAGGAGAAAACTTAGGTTTTTAAGCCATTTCTCCTACAACAACTTCCCTCTTTTTATAACCTCTCTTCTGCTCCAAGTTATTATTATTCGCATGTCATACTGTATTTCACACCATAATATGTTTATTAGCAGCAGTGTGCAATGTCTCAGACAGCACAGGAATCCATAATTTACTGACTCCCTTTCCCTCCAGTGAGTATTGAAATGATGTATCCAACTGATCTCAGGATGCTCCTTGGTGACCTTTGGGCTAACCTGATGTTAGCTGTTTGTCCTGTAGCTGAGGTTTGGGCTGAGGCACTGAATTGAACTTGTCTCAAACTCATCATTCTCTGTGCTCATCTGATGCTTCCAATTTATGTGTTCTCTGCACAGATTGTGTCTGCACTTAGGAAGACCTATGACTTTTATCCTGAGTACCATCCTCAAACTAACAGGTTGGCTATTTATATAAATTCTTGGGCAACCCTTGCAGTGAAAATTACCCAGAGACTCTGATGATGCTTTCAACCTTCTGATTTTGCAAACTGCTTTCCCCAGGGCTGCTTGGTAGAAATGGGTTGGAGTAACTTCAGAAAGCCTGGCAGGTTGGATAATTTAGGGAGTGCTTCTCAACTGATCAGGCCTGCATTAGTGGTTTGTAAGAGGGGAAAAGCAAATACATCTTAGAGCACCATTTCATCCCCTCAGAAGCTATGTCAGTGCATCTACCAGTCCAGAAAGCAGTCCAGATGACCAGGCAGAGACTATCTACTTTGAGCAGAGCTGAAGTGCCCCCTGGACTTTATTTGCTGTATCATCATTTATTGCCTTCCACACACAGTACACAAGTAAACCCTTAAATTTAAGTGCCTTAATCCCCACCTGAATCCTACTAGAAGAGATAAGTTTCATTGAACACATGTATATCTAATGGAACTGGAAATACCACACTGTATGCAGAGCATCTGCACAGAACAAGCAGATAGGACCAGAACCTTTGGGAATTCATGTCCTTGTGGATAAGAAGATGGGAAGCCAGGTAGGACATCTGGGTAGTGTACAGGGTAAGGCTGTGATTCCTCTGACCAAATGCAGACATCCCCTGTGAGTTAAGATACATTGCATGTACTCTTTAATAAGTTCATCACTCTCTCTCCTAAACTGTAAAATAGAACACAGTGTAACTTGTTTAAAGGGAGGTGCCCACACAGAAAACACCCACTTTAAACCTGACCTTAAAGCTCTCTGCAGTCAGTGAGAAGAGACAGACACCTTGCCTGAGACTGGAACGAGCTGCCATCTGGAAATGTTCCTCTTTATCTGCACTGACTGCAGACAGAACCTTTCTTAGACTGCACGTATATAAAATCCTATATATATAGAGAACTTGGACTTATCAGCAACAATACATTTTTTAGTATCAGCTCCTCATTTCCTAGCCTATTAGAGGGATCTATGTCTTTAGACTAGATCAAATGATACTAAAATCAGTAATGCTATTAATCAGATAAGAGACTGTTAACATCCTAGATGTGTGTGTATTTTAAGAAGCTATTGAATCTTTTTCTTTCCTAAATTGTTGTTAAAACTTAGTTATGGTTCCACACATTATTTAAATAGAGAACATTATTAAACATCTCAGACATGCTACATCATAATAAGTGTGAAAACACAGTTCCGAGTAAAGACAGAAGGATTTTCCTAACATCTAAAAATAATATTGAAAAGTTTGTGGCAAATTATCACAGATCATGAATGTTGTTATTACACAGTTGTTTGATCTTTGAATGGTTTCTTCGTATACAGCTGAAGTATCTTGTCCAAAGAGAAGGGCAATCCATAGAAGAGTGGTTATACTAATTTAGGAGCATGTTGAATGGTTTAAACTGACAACATCTGATAGGTTGTACTGATAAGTATTTATCATTAAGCATAGGCTTGTTAAGTGGCAATGAAAAACTAACTAAAGCAAACCAAAATGACCACATCTGTCATGGAAGAAACTTCCACCTATCTTTTCCACTAGTATTTTATGCTGCTCTTACAAGAAACACCTTCCTTGGAAAAGGTAAAGTAATACTGCTCTTACTGGGTTCATGTTATTATCCAATTTGAATTTGATTTTATTGTGGTATTCCCCAAAGCTGAAAAAGACATGCTAGAATATAGATTTTGTCAAAGCTTACAAGGAAATAGTCTCTGGAAGTTTCAGAATTAGATTAGTCTAGCTGTTCAAATATCTTACCTCAAATTTTGGTCCGAACCAAGTGAATAACAGAAGCTTTTCCTGCCTATTTGTGTGTGTGTTTAACACACTAACCACAATTCAATTTCAAACTTTATATCTCTGACAAACTGTTTGCACAATGTTAACATGCAATGTTATAAAATAAAATATGTATATAGGTACTAAGAGTATCCCAGAGGCTTCTTGAGTTTTAATAAGTGGATTACACTGTCAGTATCTCATACAATGTAATTCACAACTCAGTCCTGCACTGGATAAAACCAGTGTTTGATCAGTTCTAAATGTTTCAGGTTTCAGTTTCCTGGAAATTTTCTTGTCACTTTCTGTATAACATTGACAAGCATATTCTGTCTCTCTGTCCTCTCTGATTTGTTATTAGTCTGAGTAAATGCAGGTATAGAACACATTTTTCAGTCTTCTTCCACTGGAGTTCAGATCTGTCCTCTCCATTGACAGACTTCTGCCTGTTCCAGAATGGAGACGATGACTACACTGCTCTCATGTACTTGAATGTGAATTATGTCTATTCCCTTTACTAGAATGAAAAAGAGAAGAATATCCAAAGAAGTCTTATATTCTCCTTGATGATCAATGTATCATGATCACTTTGCATCTTGGAAAGGGGGTTGGACTAGATGATCTCTAAAGATCCTTTCCAGCCCCTACCATTCTCTGATTCTATGATTGTCCAAACACCCTCCTCTCTCAAGTACTTTCACTTATTTTCCCAACATTTCCCCAGAGCCTTGAGCTGTATGTCATTAGTCAAAAAGTGGGTTTTTTTGGATTATTGTAATCTACATTCATGCAGTTAAAAAGCACTGATGTCAGAAGACAGAGGACAAAAGGAGGACATAATCACAATCAGTCTCGGCCAACACGATTCAGAGCAGCTAAACTTGTAATCTAAAAGCTGGAGATGTAATGGTATACTATAAGATGCCTGTAGGGTGTTGGCATTTACTATGCATTGACAGCAGGTAACGGTTGAATTCTTTGTCAAATCTAAATTTGGGAAACATTTTTTTTTCTGTGGAGAACATGACAGAGATCACAGATTATTTTCCCTGCAATTTCACAGGGGTCTGAGCACACATCCTTTCAGTAACAGGTAGATTTAATTCATATCTTCTATTTTCTGCAACCTCCTTTGCAGGCATTGAATGACTCTAGTTACATACTAACTTCTACTCCTTTCTGGTTTTGTTTTGGTAGGAGAAAGAAGAAAAAAGTTTAGTCCAAATCAGCTTCCTCTAGATGAAGGGCAGTGACTGATTCCCAATGAAGGGCATTGACTGATGAAGGGCACTGACAGATTCCCAATCTAAATGAAGAGAGGAGAATAAATGACCTAATTCTTGCATTCTTTATATTTTATAGCCTCTAGAAATCTAAAGAGAGGAGCTGTTGTTGCTTTTACAAGCTACTAATTGATTTATCATCACAGATGTCCAACCCTTGTGTTTGTGAAATGAGAGATTGTGAAAAATCATGAGGTTTCTGGTTTTATTCCAGATATCAGAGCTCTTCATTGACTAAGAAACAGTGTGCTCAGCTCATCAGGCACTCCTTTTATCTCTCTGATGTTGTTTTACAGATAAAAAAGGAGGAACAATGTGTATGATACAGTTCAGATCTGTAAGTATGGAACCTATTTGAACATTGTTGCATGACATATTATCAGGAAGAGGAAGAGTCATATGTCCATGTGTATTGCAACAGCTCGTGTCTGCAGCTTCACTATTTCACTCTCCTCTGAAGTAAAGCATTTGAAGAATAGGCAAGGTATACACAAGACATAGCTACATTTCAAGGAGGTGCAAAATGATTCATATTTCAGCAACAATTGCATAGTGAAAAATTCTCCATTGCTTTTGAAGTGGCTGTGATTGATCTCCACCATAGTACTTCACCAGCCAATATGTAGACCAAAAGAATCCCCACAACTAAAAATAAAGTCTGAGTGAAGCACTAAGTTCTTCCAAGAAGAACTGCTACAACTGCTGTTGTCTACAACATGCACATCTATTTTGATTGTACAACCAGATTTACCTTTCCAAATCATACCCTTCCAAACACAGGCTTCAGACTACACTTCTCAGGATTAACCACTTGATATACTTTATTTAACAGGTTTTTCCATTCTTGATGCAAATTTATCAGAATCAGAGGTTGCTCTGCACCAAAGGGAACTGAGTCCACAAATCGACATATTTCAGGGATCTTGGATTCATAATTGCCACATTGTGAGCCTCCTGTTTTTTAGTTCAACAGCTGATATAAAGCACTGGGGATTTTTGCAGGTTTTCCTGGATATCTACTTAGTCAAATGTCTTTTTTAATTATTTACTCCAAGAAATTAATTCTTTTTCAGTATGAACTGCTTTAAGAGTAGTTCATAAAAAACTTCTTAATAAGATGATTATTACGACAGTGCAACAATACTAAGTTATTAAGTTTATGTCATGTTGATCCTCAGTGTGCTGTATCTTTTGGGATTTTTTTCTCAGTTCAGACTAAAGTGGTTATAGGAATTCACCTCCAAAGAGTTAACCAGGTATATGTGTTGAAAAGATAGCAGTGTCTAAATACTTTAGATCTTTCTTGTAGTTGCCCCAGAATAACTTCTTTATTATTTTTCTATTAATTATCTTGAAAACTAATTAGAAGATTTAATTGGTAAAAGTTTAGCGGCTGGTGTGTTATTACTTGAAAAGAAGATAAATCAGTCTGGTTGGCTAATCTCTACTAACAGATTAACTTGTTAGTGATTTGTTACTTAATGATAAAAAAAAAAGAGCTCTGATATTTTTTTGTAATGTTATCTAAACATTTAGTGAAGAGTATAGTTCTTACTGTGTATTGAAAGAAAGACACCAGAAAACAAATTACTGAGGGCTGGATAGGAGGTTAGTTCTCAGAAGTGAAAACTGTTAGGCTATTATTCTCTTACAACCAAAGGAATTTCCATTGCTCAGAGCATTTCAGGCTCTGTGGGAAATCCTTTAGAAACACACTTCTCTGCTTCATTGTCTCTGTATCTACTCACTCCTATGACAGCTGGTAGTTTATAAATCAGTGTAAGTTGCTCTTCACAAAGAAGTGGAGTCATACTCTTTCCTCTGCAGTTGTTGAGATTCACAGCAGTTTTCTAAGACGATATTCATGGACCAGTTTGCCAAGAAACTTGCTATTTGAGAGATAAAATCTATGACCTGCTGCTCACCATGTCAGGGCACACACACATCACTATCAAATCTGAGCTTTATCTTTGCAACCTAATCTAGGTTGAGCTGCTTCTGCAGGGAGGTGGGACTAGATCATCTCTAAAGGTCCCTTCCAACCCTGCCATTCTATGATGCTATGATCTTCAAACAACAAAACATCTTTGGGTCTCTAAGAACAGGTCCATGTGATGGATCTTTGAGGATGGGTTTACCAGTATGGTACCATGTATCTGCATTCTCTGTGCCTTGCTGTCCTTGCTGCTGTTTCTCAGGCTGCCTATGCCGCAGGATAAAAACATCCACACTGTGTTTGGGAAGAGAAGAACTTGGCACATCTCACAGTGTAGCTGTGTAGTTATGCTGAACCTTCATACTGTTTGTCTTAACCACATGCATGAAAGTTGGACTTGACAGGTTCACCTCCTACAACCATTTCTAGAAGTTGAAGTAATTGCTGGATGTAGACTTACAGTGTGGGAGAGGAAGAAAAATAATGGCTTTAAAAAAAGGCCTGGGGTTTGCCTTCTCTTGTCACATAAAAATCCTAAAGTGCTGAAACAGAAAATTGACATGTATTTCTGAATTCTCACATCTGTAAATTACCTGTTTCACTGAAAGGTAATATTTGCTGCATTGTTTTTTTCTGAATTTTTGTGGTTTCATTTTGTTGTTTGTTTTTTCCATGATGCTATGCAACCAGGGACTTCTTTGACAAAAATGGGGATTTGAAGACTATTAGCAAAAGCTTCTGTCTTAACATTTAAACTAACCCACTCATTGAGACTAGAATATGACTGTGTAGTCTCCAAGTTCTGGAAGGGGCCCAAATTAACCACTAAGTATTCAGTTAAATAGCAAATTTATAATTTAATAAGAAAGTTTTGTGGGATTTTTGTTTGTGTGTTTTGGCCTGTTTTGGTTTAAAATTAAAAAAAAAAAAGCTGATGCTGATTTTGTCTCTCTAAAACAAATTCATAAAGAAGAGGAAAGAATGCTATCAAATGACTTTCAGAATCCAACCAAAATATGGCTACTTAAGAGAACTACAGAAGTATGTCTTTTTCTAGTGCACTCTCATGACACCCTTTATTGGGTAAGTAATACATCATCATAAGTCTGTGCTTTCAGCAGCACATATATTAAAGCAGAGTGCTTTGAAGGAGTGGTGTAGAAGAGGTAGACAGAGTCATTAATTAGAACTGCTAGAAATATGCCAACAGGTTCACATCTGAGATTCTTCTCTAGCTTTGGAAAGTAGGATTTGAAAAGGTCTACCAGCAGAAATTTCAGTGCCTTTAGTATAGGGGGGAAATACAGAACTTGCCCAAACTGTCTTGCTCAAGGCCAGCATTAGTTATGCAATGAAATAGAATCATAGAATGGTAGGGGTTGGAAGGGATCTTTAGAGATCATCTAGTTCAAACCCCCTGTAGAAGCAGGTGCACTTATTACTTTTAATATACTTAAACAAAAGCAGATCATTTTATTCCATTCAAATCCTTAATGAGACAAGAAATATGATTTCATCAAGTTGACTCTTCCTCCGTGTCCTCTGTGTGAAAATCCAACTATTTGACATTAGAATGAAGATGTGAATCTTTTTGGTTTGAATGCAACTTTAGTGATGTTAAAGTGATTGTTTGTCAAAACAAGTTGGAATGGATTAACCACCCTGCAGCCCCTAGTGCTTACACCCAAGCTCGGACACCCAGTACATTAATCTTTGGATCTGCTGAGACGAGTAAAAGCTATTAATACCATTTCCCAGGCAAAGCAGCAGCAAAGAAGCCTTTGAATTTGTCAGCTGCTGTGGAAGGTGATCATGCACTCTTGCAGAGTGTATCAAATTGTCTTCTGCAGACTCCAGTGAAACTGGTGCTGCCAAAAGTAATGGAATTTATTTTTTCATAGCCTTAGGTAGGAGGGAATTTCCCAACTAGTCTATTTGCTACAGCTAAAAGATACTTTGGCTGAAGCATGGTTGATAAGGAGTAGCCAGACTCATTTACTTGCAAAGTTTAGGGTTTTTTTCTGTTACATTTCTGAGCTGAGAAACAACACCAGCAAGAATTAGGTGCAGGACATGCTGAAATCTCATTGTATATTACCCAGTTTCTACACATTATGTTTCCCTTTAAGCATTACAGCCCTGCCTTTCAGTTCTGAACCGCTGAGTGACTGGAGACAATGTGAGATGGAGATCTTAGCATATATAGAATTGGGACCTTTGACTGATGAAAGAGTCACTCAGAAGACCTTTATAACAAGATGAATGATGAGTAAGGGTATTTTGCAGCTAGAGAGAGCTCAAAAACCCTTGCATGTTCTTCCATCATAAATAGCCTTTCTCTCAGCCTGAGCACCACTGAGACTGATCACAGTCTGAGAGAAAGGCCACCTTCTCCAAATGTTTTAAATGGTACCAGCTGAGATGATCAGAAAGTCAGGAGTTTCCACTTTTGTTTAACCAGCAGGACTTTTTGAAATGGGCTTTTAAGCTTAGCTGGAATGCATTTTCAGAAAGATTTCCTTTTTTTTTTTTTTTTTTTTTTCTGAATAACCAAGGCATTTGTGCTTCAAAAACTATTCCCTTCCTGATGCAAGGTAAAGCACTTTTCAAAGCCCTTGACTTATTGAAAAGATCACTGCTTCCCGTGTGCACTGGAATGCTGATTGAGATGACCTTACATATCTGCAGCCCATCAGCCTTTTTGTTCTTTCTCCTGGGAAGGAGACTTGTTTATGAAATTAAGTTTTCAATAGTAGTAGCAGGCAGAATTCTGATTAGGCTAGTGGTGCACCCCTTGGAAAAGTAACAGGAACGATACAGTAGCCAAACTTTTAATTGCACTGGCAGTGTTCCCCATTCCTAAAAGTTCAAGAGAAAGTAAGACTGAGGACAGGGTCACATGTCAGTGTGATCAGGATACATATGCAAAGCTGTGCTCTCTATTGTTTAAGGAACTATTGCAATGTATATAAATGGGGTGTTTTTTTTTTTTTCACAAGTGCTTGTATTTGTACAAAAAACATCCCTGTGAGCCTGTCATGGACTAGCAGTATGCTTTCCAACATATAGCTCATGAAGGTGGCCACTACTGTTCTTCAAAGCAATTCAGAAAGACATATGTGACTTATCTGTCATGAAAACTCAACTTGTACATTGCACTGTGCAAACATGACCTGTTTCAGGATGCTGTGCTTATCAGGGAACCTATCTCAAAAGCATCCTAAAAAATGTGGGGATGTAGTGCTTTTCTCTGGGCCAAGTTTTGGTAGAGGAGGGCTA
The DNA here is from genome assembly GCA_013401255.1 of Urocolius indicus. Classification (NCBI taxonomy): domain Eukaryota; kingdom Metazoa; phylum Chordata; class Aves; order Coliiformes; family Coliidae; genus Urocolius; species Urocolius indicus. The sequence goes on from WBNH01000589.1 coordinate 145,354, forward strand.
CAGGGGTGGCTTCTTTAAACAAAGACCTGCCAGAAGCTTCCCCTGTAGCTGACAGGGCTAATGCTAGTCAATTCTAAGATGGACCCACAGCTGACCAAGGCTGGGTCAATTAGTTAACAAGTTTGAGGACAGGAGGAAGTTGGTTTGTAGTTGCTAAACAGAAGCAGCTGCAGGAGGGAGTAAGAATGTGAGAACAT
>WBNH01000591.1:0-55509 GCA_013401255.1 Urocolius indicus
CCGGGGCGGGCGGAGCCGGGGCGCCGCGTCAGCAACTGCGCCCGGCGCTGGTGCCGTCGGGTCGGGCGCTGCCGGTGACGTGCCGGGCGGAGCGGAAGGGAACGGAACGAGACGGAACAGGACAGAACGCCGTGCCGTGCCGTGCCGTGCCGTGCCGTGCCGTGCCGTGCCGTGCCGTGCCGTGCCGTGCCGTGCCGTGCCGTGCCCTGGGGGTTGCGGGTGCCGGCGGCGGCAACGCTCAGCGCCGGACCATGGCGGTGAACTACAGCGCGAAGGAGGAGGCGGACGGGCACCCCTCGGGCGGCGTGGGGGTGCCGGGCGGTAGCGCGCCGGGAGGCGGCGGCGGCGGCGCGGTGAAGACCCGCAAGCCCGATAACACGGCGTTCAAGCAGCAGCGACTGCCGGCCTGGCAGCCCATCCTGACGGCGGGCACGGTGCTGCCGGCCTTCTTCATCATCGGCCTCATCTTCATCCCCATCGGCATCGGCATCTTCGTCACCTCCAACAACATCCGCGAGTACGAGGTGCGCGGGGCGCAGAGGGGGGCAGAGGGGGGCCAGCGCCGTTAGGGATCGGCAGCTTGCCGTCGGACCGCTCGGCTTCTGCACGTCTGTTCCTGCCGGTGCTCCGGGGGAGGCTGAGAGGGCTCGAGGTGCTGGACTGGCGCTTCGCCTGTCAGCTCTTCCGATGCGGGTTAACGTCTGTACTCTTTGGCAAAGCGTCCATGAGTTACCCTTGAGTAGGTATCCCCTTCCGCGGAGGCTGTGCCCCTCCCGTCAGCCCCGCCGGTGCCGCTGAACGGGCTCGCAGGGAAGTTGAGTAACGCCGCGTTTCAGTAATTCCCACGGCCCCGTGCAAGTTTCGTTTTCGTTAGCGCACGGAAAGCACGTGCGCCATCCTCGGGATAGCTTGTGGCAATGGGTTGTTGCGTCTTTGAGTAGTCCAGAGTGACTGTAGTTTCAGGACAGAACTCTGTGGTTTGCTGCAGTTCTTATTTGCACTGATGATTTAACGTTTTAGATACTCTGCGGGAGGTGAGGGTGTCCGGAGTAAGCTTAGAGATGGAAAAGAATGGCTTTTTCTAACTACAGTTAACAAAAAACATACCACTGCTGTCAAAAGTTGCTGAGCATTAACCGAAAACTGATCTGTGTATCGGAGTTAGGGCCATCGGATAACAGCATTACTGATGTTCCTTCCAAACCCCTTCCATTCTGATTACTCTGTGATGTATGGAAACAACCCAAAGGGCTTAGGGACAACCTTGAAAAGCAAATTGACACCCATGATGAGATTCAGTGAGCTGATGGTGACCAAGATTGGTGGTGGGGAAAGAATGTGCAGTTGTTTGTTGGATTGCTATATTGGAGAATATGAGATTTTGTGGATCAGATCACTCTAGTTATCAGAGTAAGCTATCACTTTCAAATCATTAAAGACAGTGGCTTGGCTAGTGGTGGCAGTGAAGCCCAATTAACTAAAGAAATCCCGATGCAGACAGTGAATGGTACTATGTTTATGTATTTCTGTTAAAATGCAAACAATGTTATAATAAACCCAGTTTAGGTCTCATTTTCCCTTTATGTTATGTATCTATTTCTTAAGAACTAGAACTGCCGTCAGGGATAAAAGTGAAATGAGAAAAAGCGAAGGTGGGGTGCATTTTGCATTGTACATAAGCATGTTTTTGAAAAGCAGTTGCTGCTTTTGTCAAGGTTTGAGGTTATGCAGAACGTCTGAAGATCGACACAGGTGCTTCAGAGAACATTGCCACATTGTTCTAGGCCCATAGACTTATAAATTGACACGTTCTAGTCATATTTAAGGTAAATAAATCCACATATTTTCAGCAGGACACTCAACAGAGAGAAGCAAATAAATCCTTGCTAACTGATTTATTCTTTTTTACAGTTGCATTTAGAATAGCCATTCCTATAGTAAATCAATATTAACAATTGTAAGGTAAATATAATTGGATAAATACATCTCTTTTTCATTATGACTGGAGTTGTGTTGATCTGCAGGGACGGGAAATGCAGCAGAGTTTCATGAATCCAAAAAAGTAAGCAGGTTTTTTTTTGGTGCCTATATTGCTGCTGTATGCATATACAGAATATTTGTGTACTTTTGTTGCTTACCACCTCAGTCATGTGCATGACTGATATTCTCCTACTCAATAAGGTTGCTTATATAAAACAGTAGTAGCCATTTATATTTGGAAACCACTTAGTCTTTCACCCTTTCTAATTCCAAGATATTCCAGATTGGAAAGGGTTTATTTAATTTGAGTGGGTTTTTTTTGTTTACTGTGTGGTTTCACTCTTGAATGATCTCTCTCATGTGAAACTCTCCCAAGTCAGATCATTAAGCTTTTGTGTGGACAGGAGGGACAGAGTTCTTGGCTTCTCAGAGTGTGATCAGACATTTAGGGTAGGCAGGTAAGAACGAGGGAACTTGGGTTCTATCCACACATGTTTTAACAAGTGTTATAATGCAGAAATTCTGTGAATTAGATTATCTTTCTAAAGGCAAGTGAATTTGGGACGAATAAAAAGCTTATAAAAAGGCTTTATGGTTGCAGCAACAAAGTGTGGATGAAGCATTTTACACACCAGCATTTGGGTTTGGAGCATCAGTGACGTATGCGTTTTCAGACACTGCTGTCATCTGTGTGCTTAGCTGAGATAAATCCCTGCATAGTATTCTGGCTTTTAATAACCTCCAAATGTTATTCACAAACAGCTGTACCTTTAGCTCTGGGAGACAGGACTTGTAGAAGCTAGGTGCAGTGACTAAGCTCTTTTAAAAATGTAATTGGAGGAGGAAGCTGAGGTAGTTATTTACACCTACCTCCTAGACAATGGTGTACTTGTTAGGGGTGTGTATGTGCATATATATAGCTGCCTGTACATTTAGTGTATTGGAATTCAATAGAAAGTGTAACATACCTCTGAAATACTTACTTGCATACAGTTCACATCCCCCTTCCTGGAACTAGAAATTGCAGCCATCAGTCATCTCTGTGAACTCTGCAGTTCTTAAACAGACTGCAAAGACTGAGCAGCAAAATGTAACTTTTTCACTGATTCCATTTCTAAGCTCTCTTGAATTCAATAGTGGAAGATTTCCAACAGCTTAAGTGTGCTGGAATTATAGGGGTTTTGTCTCGGTTTTTCCTCTAGCATTTTCTCACTGTTTCAAAGGGTATGAAAAGCTATTTATCTTGAATCTTATGGAAATAATTCATTTGGGTAGAAAATGAGAATTGGCTGTGTAAATGTCTCTTTTTGCCCTGTTACTAAAGAGTGAGAGAGTTTTTATTTCCTGGATGGTTTTTTGTGGGGTTTTTTTTGATTTTTTTTTTTATGGATAAGAAATGCTGACTGAGCATATTAATATGTGATAGAAACTGAAGACTGCTCAAAGCATTAATTGTGTAGGAATGCTTTGACCGCTGTATGTAAAATGCATAGTCGTAATTCAAAAGCCAAGTAGGCTTTCAGGTGTGAAAGTGTTGCATGTGGTTCTGGTAGCCCCATCTCAAATGACAGAAAAGTTAAGAAAAACCTACAGGGAGGGTTAGCAAAGGTGCCTTTTACAGAAGAAGTGGCCAAGCAGAGTAGGACAAGTATGTGACAGTGTATGAAGTCTACAAAATGGTTTGGAGAATGTATATGCAGTAGTTACATTACTGATATACTGTAATGTGTAAATCAATTCAAACAGACAACAGCTTGAGAAGCCATTGGTGGCAGGTAACTTGGATATATCCCATGTCCTTATAGATCAGTGATTGCTGGGAAGAGCTCACTCCGTGTGGGTCTGTTGTACTCAGATGCTGGCCGATCCCTGGGGACAATGCTGAGTCAGCTGGGTTCCTGTGTGGACTCCAAAGTCAGTCATTCAGTTGTCTTAAGTCCTGATTTCATTATTTTGTCAAGAGATGAAGGCAGGTACCTCTATCCCCTTAAATAAACTCTCCGTTGAACGCAACCTGTACACGTGGATGCAGAAAAAAGCCCCGCTTGCGTTGGCAGTTACTGTACAGGAAAGCATGGAAGCTGACAGCAGTGGTCAAAATCATGGTTGTTTTGATATACATCAATTCCATGCCCCACAGAATTTAGTCAGTTTTACTTCTGAAAGTCAAGTCTTCAGCTCTTTTTGCAACCTTGGATTGTTTGAGTTTGTGCTAGATCTAAAACTTTCCCACACTCGTTAGAACTAGCTCAGGATGTGGAGATTTCAGTTCTTTTTAAAGGAAATGTTTGCTTAAGCTTCCTTTAGTGAAATAAAAAGCCCTTGCTGAGTTAGCCTTGAACAAGTGAGATGCATTGTTTGTTGAAAGCAGTGGTGATCTGTCTGCTGTAGCTGGACAGAGCTGCTGGGTACTGCTGGACTAGTGCTATTTCTAGATAAGCATCAACTCAATATCTTGTTTGATGAAGGAAGCAAAGATTATGTGACCCTCTCTCACTCTCTCTCTCTCTGCCATCTAATAGCCTCTGAAGCTGACTGGTTTCAGCTAGGCTCGTTAGGGTGTAAGTCTCATCTGGCAGAAATCTGGCAGCGGAGCAGACGCTAATAAAAGTGCTGAGAGAAGGGCTGCAGCTTAATAGATATCAAAGAAATCACAGGAAGAGAGAGACCTTGAAGAAGATCAAAAGGAATATAGGCTTCAGTTGTTTCCTGAACTTTGAAACTGCATGTTTGTTTTAGCAAACCTAAATACAGGTATTAGGATGAACGGATCATGAATCACTCTCATTCTTGATAACGTGTTTCACTACAAGCATAAATCAGGGCAGGAGAAATGTATGTATTTCTACACTTACTATGAGCTTCCTATTTAGATTTTAAACTCAGACTGGTGCAACATACAGCAACTTACGGAAACAGCTGTTTAACAGCAGTATCGTTCAAACTACAACATGTCTATAGTTTTATAAAAGGCTACTGCAAATGGTTTACCTTGATCATCTTTCTTGCCTATCTATTGGTATTTTACCACTTTTTGGGCATTAAGAATGCAAATTAATTAATGTCCAGAGCATAAGTTTCATTTCTCTGGAAAGCACTTAAAAGCTCAGATTTGCTTGTCACAAAATGTGTGACAAAATGTGTGTGTCCAGACATTTTGTGTGTGTCTGGAAATACCGTGTTGTCTGCAGCATCTGCTGTTTATATTTCAGTGTGATGTTTTCTTTTGTGTTTTGCTTTGTTTTCCTGCAGCAGTAATGGCTTACCTCAGTGTGACATTTGTTTGAGGCTGAAATCGAGCATATAAACAGAATCACAAAATCATTTAGATTGGAAGGAAGGTCTTGAGGTCATCAAACAGGCCTGAATGGGCTTTTAGCATTTAGGTGTATTAAGCCCGCGAAATAAATGACATGCCAACTTTCTGACATATTAACGATTTTTCTTTACTCTCCTATCATAAATTAATGACTTTGTGGTTTTTTTTTCTGTTACAGATTGATTATACAGGAACAGAGCCTTCTAGTCCCTGCAACAAATGTTTGAATGTGTCCTGGGACAGCACACCACCTTGTAAATGCACCATCAATTTCACACTGGAACATTCATTTGAGGTACATTACTCCCCATGCCAAGTGAAATCTGAGCAGTTTGTACGGTTTATTTCATAATTGATAGGAAAGCTTTGTCATTGAAGGCTTTTTTTTCCCCCCTCTTATTTTGTGGGGTTATTTGTAGTTTTTCTATGAGCTTGGATCTGGATTTTGTCTGCCTTTTCAGTAATGGGGCAGGATGGATTTCAAGGGTTCTGTTTATCTGGAAATGTACAGAATTAAATGGAACGCTTGTGTTTTGCACAGTTAGATTTACTACATGTCATATAGCTGGTGAGTAGATCAGCTGTTCCTCTGTGGTTTGCAAAGATCCAGTTCAAAAATAATTGAAAATACCAGGTAGCTGCTGTCTGATAAAAGAAAGAGGCAAATAATGAGGCTTATATGCTTAAGATCGGACAAGGTAAGTATTGGGATTAGCGCTGGTGAATATCATTCTGGTAGTATATGGCATGTTTATAGTGTTTGACTTCAGGATGCCAGCTTAGGGTAGTACTTCTGTGTACTTAGTGTTGATGTAAAGTAAATACAGAGTTTGAGATCAAAATTTAAGCTTTGTGTGCATGGAGCCCTCTTTTGCCCCATCTTCTTGCAGAGCAACGTATTCATGTATTACGGGCTTTCCAACTTCTATCAAAACCATCGTCGCTATGTGAAATCTCGAGATGACAGCCAGCTAAATGGAGATAACAGTTCACTGCTTGTAGGTATTTATGCTTGGATATTAATAAGCTGCTAATTTTTTACATAAATTGCCACATAGCAGAGTGTTTTGTTGAGTGATAATGAGGTAGTAGAATTTTTGCATAGCAGAAGACAACAACAAGGGATTTATATCTCATTTACAGAAAATGAATGTGTAAAATACTGTGAAAGTCAGTAATTTCATCAAGCAGACAGCAATGAAGTACTTCAATCACTTCTCAGATTTGAATAGCTTTGAAGTGTCTGCTCTTCAGTCACTAGTATCTATCTGTGTCCCTTCTTTCTGAAGTTTTTGTTTTCAGTATAAAATAATACTTGTTTACCTAGCACTTGATTTGGATATTGCAGCTAAATGCATCCATTTTTGCAGACTCTGGTGCAATACTAAACCTGCTTCTGCAGGAAGGTTGGACTAGATGATCTCTAAAGGTCCCTTCCAACCCTAACATTCTATGATTCTATGATCAGCAATATTGGAAAATATCAGCACTGTGTATTCTGTTCAAGGCACTGTGTAATGTTTAGGACCATACCTCTTCTTTTGCTAATTTTTGTGAGGACTGGAAATGCAATTGTGTTGTTGTACCAGCAAGAATGATTCTCTCTTTTTACCTGTAAACTTTAAAAAAGGTAAGAGTTTTAGGAGGCTCTACCTGATGACTGACATGAGGTTTTACGGGGACTTTCTCTGCTTGCATTTTTGTCATACTGTTGGAGTCCTTGCAACCTTTTGCATTTTATATTACACTTGGTTTTTTATTATACTCTTCTTTTATAGAAAACTGATGCATTCTAAAAAGCACTCCAGACCTTTAATAAAAGAATGCTGGTGTACTTAATGATAGAAAACTCTTTCTATGACAAGATAAAAGAAAAAAAAAAGCTTCCAAATAAAGCCTTATTATCAGTATGACCATGGTGGGATTCTGACTTTATTCATGTTTTATTTAGATGTTATTCCTGCTTGCAAAAGAAAACTCAATCACACTGACTTAGTATTGAATGCCGAAATATTTTTTAATAACCTGACTTGTGAAAAGATCATTTTGTGGTACATTTAAAGTTGTGCAGGTTTTTAAGGTGCTGTAGTAAAAACCAGAAGAACAGTTGGATAAACTAACACAGACTCATCTGCCTTTTTTCTTTCTCTCAGAATCCAAGTAAGGAGTGTGAGCCTTACCGTACCAATGAGGACAAACCCATTGCTCCTTGTGGAGCTATTGCCAACAGTATGTTTAATGGTACGGTAACCCTTCTAAATTATCACTCAGATGTTTCTGTGATTCAGTGTATGTTTTCTGTTATGTTGCAAATTACTCTAGTAAAGACATCAAATGTCTTTACTAGACATGTGTTACATTTTACTAGAAATGTGTTACATTTTCATTGTTCAGAATAAAACAGATGTATTATACTATTGTTACTTCCCTCAAAATTGGTATGAAAATTTAATCTGATAATGTACAAAGAAGTTGTTGTGGTTTAGTCCTGGCTGGGTGCCAGGTGCCTACCAAGTCATTCTGTCACTCTCCCTTCTAAACTGGACAGTGGAGAAATATAATGAGAGATTTGTAAGTCCAGATAAGGACAAGGAGATCACTCAGCAATTAGTGTCATGAGCAAAATAGACTCAACTTGGGGAGAAATGGGTTTGAATTTTCAAAAGAGCCATCTGAGCATGGAGATGAGAAAAATAAACAAATCTCAATACACCTGCCCCCACCCCTCTCTCTTTCCAGGACTCCCCTTCCTTCCCTCCCCAGCAGTGCAGGGGATGGGGGTTGGGGCTTACAATCAGTTCATTACAGATGGACATTGCCACTGCTGCTTCTCAGGGGGCAGCCTCCCCACACTTCCCACAGCTACAGTGTTGGGTCCCTCCCATGGGAGACAGTCCCTCATGAACTTCTCCAGCGTGGATCCTTTCCGTGGGCTACAGTTCCTCATGAACTGCTCCAGCATGGGGCCTCCCATGGGGCCAGCTCCTCACACCCTGCCCCAATGTGGGTAACCCACCAGGAGCTACAGGAGAAGCTTCTGGCAGCTCTTTGTTTAAAGAAGCCACCCCTGTAGCTCCCCCAGCAATGAAAAACCTGGCTGAGGCAAAACCACTGCAGGAGTGAAGTACCTGTTGTGTGAAGCTTTTACTGCTGTGGAGTAGAAACATAATACAATATCATATATAATAATATCATTATATATATATAATCATATATATAATACACTGCTATGTAATATACGTTGTTTCTAACAGAACAGCTTGTGACTGTGGCAGACAGGCAATAACTGCCTTGTCCAGATTTTTTGGTTTATTTCTCCTGGAGTTAACTGTTTCACTGCCTATCAAGATCATCTGTCTAATCAAAGTTTCTTCATCTGGTTGTCTGATTTGATTTATCTTTAGATACTTTGGAATTATACCGCATTGAGAATGACACAAGGACTCCTATTACTTTGATTAAAAAAGGTATTGCATGGTGGACAGATAAAAATGTAAAGTTCAGGAATCCCACAGGAGATGGAAATAACTTAACTGCACTTTTCCAAGGTAAAAAAAAAATAGTGAAATGTTAAGAATAAAGAAACACTTCAAACATATGTTGATTCCAATGAGTTTTACCTCATTGACAACGTTTTACTGAATATAATAATTCAAAATGTTAAAGAAATTTAAGCTAAGGACTACTCTGCTATCTATAAAGGTTGCCTTTAAATAATGAAAGCTGCAAATTTCATGTGAAAAGTGTTTGATTTTTACCTTCGCTGTAATGGTTTAAAAACATGATTTTCATCAACATGATTTCATTAATTTCATTATTTTCACCGTGAAAATAACCATAACGTAGCAGGATACATGTTGGTTGGAAGAAATTTAACCCTATCCCAGCCAAAGTACAATTGCTGTAATGCTTGGATTTAACTTGGGGAAAAAAATCCTGCATCTGCTTAAAGTTGACATACGGAGTTTTAATTTAAATCTTTCTACAGCTAGATTGTGCAGAGTTTTTTCTAAAAGAGATGACACCTCTTATTTGTTAGGTTAAATACAGTTTGATAAATCAAAGTTTTCTATGGCTGCTAATGTCTGAAAATAATCTTCCTTGGGGCCATAAGGTGTGTATCTGTTCGTGCAAGGTACGTAATAAATTCAGGTTAAACCTGATGTGGATTTTCATGTTTAGTCACAGCCAAATTCTATGCTACCAATGTGATGCTACATTTGGAAAAGCAAATTCTTTACCCTAAAACTGCATAGAGTCGTATTTCCGAAAAACTTGGCAAAAGCATTAGTGTGGTACCAAGAGACTGTAGATAAGTTTGTTTGCTGATAGTGCAGGAAGTGGTAGTCAAGACTTAACTGTCTAAGTGTATTGGGGAGGCAAATCTGTTTAAACAAATGGATAGTGCTGTCTTGAGAAGAAATGGATAGGCACGTTAAACTGCAAAAGGTTCTTAAACAGGCCAGTGTCCTGCAACATTGATGAGCCACACTGTTTAGAAGTTAATATGTTTATTGTCATCATGTTAGAATGAATTTTGATGAGCCAGCTTGTTACTCTGTCCTGTGTTTGAAATAATGTATTGGTTTAATCACAGGCACAACAAAACCTATAAACTGGCCCAAGCCAGTGTACATGCTGGACTCGGAGCCTGACAACAACGGCTTTATCAACGAGGACTTCATCGTGTGGATGCGCACGGCCGCGCTGCCCACCTTTCGCAAGCTCTACCGTCTCATTGAGAGGAAGAACAACTTGCAGCCTACCTTACAGGCTGGGAAATATTCTTTGGATATCGCATACAGTATCCTTTGGGAAACCTTTGAAAGCAGTTAGGGGCCTTAGCTGGGTTACTTGGGCACTTGCATTTGTGCAAGTTAAAATTCAACTAGGCTTTTTTTTCTTATCTCCAAAAGAAAGTGATAGTATTGAGCTGTGGTTGAAAACACAGTAGTGAGAATCTGGGAGGATATTACCATCTCTTACTTCTGTTCAGGTTTTTATAGGATTAGTATCTTCGTACTGAGAGGGAAAACAAGTTGAGAGAAACGTAGGAAAAAGGAAAGAATGGAGGTAGTTGGAAGTCTACAAGTTTGAGAATGTTAACTTCAGGGTGCAATGGCAATAATGTAATCAAGAGCAGACTGACTTTGGAGGTCAGAAAAATGCCAGAGCTGTGCGTCAGATAGAGAAGTCCATCATTCTGTTTGGATAAACTAAAGACTAGGTAGAAGCAGAGGAGACTAGAGGACGAGGGTTGTCATAGTTACCGAGTTCTTAAAATTTGAAAGCACTTAATGATCATTTAAAAATAGCTACTGCAGTATTTTCCTTTGCTGCAGAACTGTAGGGACTGCATATAAAACTGAGTGAACAGAAAGAAAAATTGTGTACTAAAACATATTCAAGACTAAAATTGAGGTTTCTCTCATTTTATTGAAGCTACTTTCAAAAGTTTACCCTTTCCTTAAAGGGCTTAACTTCTCCTCATGTGGCATTTTTCTTGGAGTAGCTGACAGTGCACAGATTAATGTTAGCCTAAAAGAACGGCTAAACGTTTCATTTTTGCACTTAAAAACTGCTTCCTTCAAATATTGGATTTGGAGCCTGAGTAAAATCATCCAAGATTTTAATGTGCCTGACCACATAAAGCTACATTTGGAAACGTGCTTCTTGTTTTCCTAAATGCTTTTCAGATTATCCTGTACACAGTTTTGACGGATGAAAAAGAATGATCCTAAGCACCATTTCGTGGATGGGAGGCAAAAATCCCTTTCTGGGAATTGCTTACATCACCGTTGGGTCCATATGCTTCTTCTTAGGAGTTGTGTTGCTGATCATCCATCACAAATACGGAAATAGAAACACCAGCGCAGACATTCCCAATTAATCTTGCATTTTGAAAACAAGTGTACTGCATGTGCATCAAGGCCAGTCCAGAACAGACCCAGTTTTTGAAAGATAAATCTCTGCTTCTGTCACTTCTGAGACTGGGTACATAATTTTTGGGTAAAACTCCCCTTTCCCGTACTGTGGATTAACTCAAAAATGACGGGTATGCAATTAGCTATATTGATTGTATCTCTGCCCAGGTCAGAAACAGCTTTTCTGACACTTGCCTAACTGGGCAGGCCAGATGATGCATATAGCTCCTGTTCCCTTGATGCATCTGCTGCTTGTTCATGCTCTGTGTAATGTCAGTGTGATTCAGTACCTATAGGTTGTGTGGAGAAAGACTGTTATACTGTTAAACCGTTCGCTTTCTGCAATTCAGGTGTCAGTGCTGTTGAAAGGAAAAAGTCCAGTCTTAAATGTGGGTTGTTTTTTTTTCAATTTATTGTCTTGTGTGCATGGGCTTTTACATTTGCTGAGATTTTAATATATTTATATAAGTTGTTAAATATTTTTCCCGTGTCCTACCCGCCTCTGTTTTGTTAAATCCTTTTAAGTGCTGTGTAAATGTCATCATTCTGGGTTCTTTGCGCATTTACAATGGATGTGCTTGGCCAGTAAACAAACATCCTATGAAAATACCAGAAAGCCTATTTGTTAATTATTTGTGTGAGTCCCTTTTAAAAAAGTGTTCTAAATTGGAAAATGCTTATTGCAGGTAGAATCTGCTTGCTTGCTTTCTTTGAACTTCCTTTGCTCGAAGTCATATCCAATACTAGTTTACCTATTCTGCTTGCTGGTTTTGCTTTTTATGAGCAGCTTCAAGCGTTAATCAAGAAGAACCCTAACATGTTTTTCTTGTTGACAAATTTGGGTGAATTCCCTTACTGCAGGAGTTTTTCCTAGTTTTTTCGAGGCATACGTATTAGTAAAAGGCTCTGTTGTAAAGGAACTGTCATATACTTTTTCCTTATTTGGAGTGAACACCACATGCTTTTCTCTTTGCGGTGTTAAGCTATAGAAATTCAAAAGCTTGAGATGGCAGCAACCTCTTGTCGCTGAAAATGCAGGTTGAGCTTGCTGTGAAACCTGGTTTAAATATTGCAGTTAGAAGCCATGTGCGGGTTAGCATCTTAAGTCACAGAAGGGTTCACTTTTTTGGTTAATTTAAAGTTATTGGTAACCTGTAAAATAGTATTTTTTTGGTGGCTTTTGGGTTTGTTTTTTTGTTTTTTTTTTTTAGATGATGCACAGAAATTGTAATGTATATGGTGGAGATCACTTTATATGCAACTCGCTTGATAAAGTATTGAGTATATTAAAAAAGACCCAATAAATTCTGCAAACCATTTAATAAGAGATTTGATTTTGTTTTGGAGCATACGTTTGTTTTCATCTGGATGAGAAGACCTCATGAAGCGTGGAGGTGGTTTAAGTGAGTTGTGCTTCTGGCATTGCATATTCGTTAAAACAGTTGTTTATTCGTGGCCCACAGAATCTATAGCCAACTTAACACAAAATAATTTAGTACAGAAACATGTGGCTGTTTTTATTGAAGGACTGGTGTAATCCTTTTAAGCCAGCAGTTTAATTGTGTAAGTCTGTGTAAACTATGAAACAAGGCTTCGTTTGCAGCATGCAAGCTTTCTGTAACTGTATACAATAAGTTGTTTGCATAGCACAGAGTGGCAGCACAGAGCTTTTAAACAGTCAGGACTTTAATGTATAGTGTTGTATCTATGTTGCTGGACTTCTAAGGGTGTGTAGCTTTATATGTTGCAAGGCAGAAAAGCACACAAGACGTTCAAGTGGCTTTCATCTGTAGAGTAGCTGCTAGTCCAAAATACAGTAAATGAGGAAGAGGATGTCTCCCAGTGACTGGTTATTAAAAGATTTTAATTTTTAAACTTTGTGTTTGTTACTTGAAATGTGAATTTCTTCTGCATTATGCATAATCCCTACTTTTTTCCAAGTAGCAAATGCTGCCTTTTGAGCTGTGTTCAGGATGAAAACCAAAGAATTTTTATGTCTTTGCTTTAAAATACTTTTCAATGCCTTACCGTTTTCCTGCTGACTGCAGCTGTCAGTGCTGCTTTGATCTTCTGAATGAAGTACCCAAGGGTGAGAATTTATGTCCACTTTTTGCTGTATTTAAGGGTTTTTTTCTGAGAGCCTGTAGCAGTAAATATTTGCCAGGCAATACACCCAATGGACAGTGTGTATGGGGAGCTTAAAATATTAGGTCAGATTTGTAAACTCTTCCTGCACTCTTGTTCATTTGTCCTGATGCTGTGTCAACAACTACAGAGATCCTTGGATTTTGTATTTCTTCAAAGCTGCCCATATCACTTGTCCAAAGCTGAAACCATGGTGTCCCTGGCTGACACGTCTCAGGGCAGTGTCACTGTCCTAGTGTTCAATGTCCTGTGTTGAACTTGGATGCCACTGAAAAAGCAGGTCACAGGTAGTCAATTCCTTCACTAGTGTTTACTGCCAGGTTTCGGAAATACAAAGAGCAATGCCTCTGCTTTCTGAGTGCTAGTTAGGTGCTTTCCAAGTCTTACCCATCTGAGGCAGCGCCCGAAGTGTCAGAGATTGCAAGCTTTCTGGAGGCTGCTGCTCTTACAAGGATCTGCTTGCAAACAAATCTTTCCTGGAGACAGCAATTAGGAAAACCCATGTCCCCATCTTATGCAAGAAAAATTCTCTTGTGTGAGACCAACTTCCTTCTGTTGTTTTGTTTTGGTTTTTTTTTCATGAAAAATATGCTTTCCCATAACAAAGCAGATTGTCACCTCAGAGGCTTTTTTTAACTGCATCAGGCTCTGTGGGGAGCTGTCAGTGGTGTTTTGCTGAGTGTCATGGTTTAACCCCAACTGGCAACTAAACACAGAATCAAAGAATCTTAAGGGTTGGAAGGGGCCTTGAAGATCATTTAGTCCAAACCCCCTGCCAGAGCAGGACCACCCAGAGTAGGTCTCGCTCATCCAAGTGGGTTTGAATGTCTCCAGAGGAGACTCCACAACCCACCTGGGCAGCCTGTTCCAGTGCTTCCTCACCTGAACAGGGAAGAAGTTTTTCCTTGTATTTCTTTGGAACCTTTTATGGTTCAGTTTGTACCAGTTGCCCCTTGTCCTATCATTGGCCATCACTGAGAAGAGCCTGGTTCCATCTTCCTGACACCCACTCTTTATGTACTTGTAAATATTAATGGGGTCACCCCTCAGTCTCCTCTAAGATGAAGAGCCCCAGCTCCCTCAGCCTTTCATCAGGAGGGAGATGCTCCACCCCATCATCTTTGGCCCTGTGCTGAACCCTCTCCAGCAGCTCCCTGTCCTTCTTGAACTAAGAGGCTAAGCTGCTTGCTCACTCCTCACCCCCTCTCATGAGATAAGGAGGAGAATCAGAAAGGCAAAAGTAAAACTTGTGGGCTGAGAACAGCTTAACTGAAATATTTTTTAGAAAAAGAATAATTCTAATGAGAAGGAAGATGAGTAAAAGAGAAATAAAACCCAAGGAAAGACAAGTGTTGCACAGTGCAATCACCACCTGCTGACAGATGCCTGAGCAGCGATTGGCCCCTCTGCACCAGCTCTCCCCAGGTTATATATTGGGCAGGATGTTCTATGGCATGCATCACCCCATGACTAGTTCAGGACAGCTGTCCTGGCTGTGCTCCATCCCAGCTTCTTGCTGGCAGAACCTGGGAAACTGAAAGTGCTCATTAGCAACAACTAAAACATCAGTGTGTTATAAGCGTTGTTCTCACACTAAATCCAAAACACAGCTCTGTACCAGACCTAGTCACCAAGTTTAAAAAAGAAAAACAACTCCCCCCCCCCCCTCCCCAAATGTTCCACATATCACATACTTGTGTATTGAACAGCCTGCCAACAATTGTCACTTTTGAACCAGGAGAAAAAGCCATGAACATGTAAGCCAATTTTACTCCTGGTCTGTTCTTTTAGCCATGGGGATGGTTTATGACAGAGACTCTTCTAGCAGTGTGAGAATGGGCTCTGATGTGGAAAGCCCAGGTGTAAAAAAGTGCTTTTAACATTTTTCTTTCTTTTTGCACTAGTAGCAGCTGTGTCAGATCTTCCTCAGATCAGCAGAAGTATTTTCATATAAAAACATGCTATGTCCCAGCTCACGGAATCTGTTCTGATCACTGTGTTGCCTTCTGTGGGCCCTCATGTGATGTCTAATCTTACTTGACAGTTTCAATTAAGACTAAAGTCCATCACGAAGTGGCCTGATAAGAATTAGCAGGTCCTTACATGACCCACGACTCAAATAAGAAACTACTTCCTGTAAGCTTCCTGTTCCAAACGTGCTTAGCTTGCATTTGAAAAGAAAA
Source organism: Urocolius indicus (assembly GCA_013401255.1). NCBI lineage: Eukaryota > Metazoa > Chordata > Aves > Coliiformes > Coliidae > Urocolius > Urocolius indicus. The sequence continues at coordinate 15,552 of WBNH01000591.1, forward strand.
GTAATGCTGTTCACAGAATCGTAGAGGTTGGAAGGGACCTTTGGAGATCTAGTCCAAGTTCCCTGCCAAAGCAGGTCCACCTAGATCAGGTCACATAGGAACGTGTCCAGGTGGGTCTTGAAGACCTCCAAGGAAGGAGACTCCACACCCTCCCTGGGCAGCCTGTGCCAGGGGTCCCTCACCTCAACAGTGATATAGTTTTTCCTTATGTTTAAATGGATCTTTTTGTGTTCCACCTTCTTTCCATTACCCCTTTGCTTGGATACAACAGGAAAAAGTGCTGCCCCAACCTCCTGACACCCACCATTTAGATATTTGTAAATATTAATGAGATCCCCATCATTAAGGAGACCCATCATTCCAGTTATACCAACTGCTGCTAGAAAGTTTGAAGTCGGAAAATTATTCATTTCCTGTTGGGAATGAAATAAAGAGGGATAAAAGCATAAGTTAATAATCAGCGAAGCTCAAGAAGTTGAAAAAAATATTTGAACACAAGCAGATGGAATTCTTTTTCAGCAGACTGATTTCAGATAAAGATGACAGAGGAAAGAATGCAAGCGAATGGAGTACCAGAGCTATGGAGAAACGTAATTGGATTTGTATCTGAGGATTGTGCTCGAGTTTTGCCAAATAAAATGGTGAGACGTTGTAAGTTGTATTGCAGAGCCAGGAACGTAATCAATGACCTCATTAACTCTGGTATGAATGTGGGAAAGATTGAATTGTGTGAAGTAGGGAGGGATAAGTTCCTGTATGATCTACTCTAGGTGGTCCTGTTCTGGCATGAGGGTAGGACTAGATGATCTATGGAGGTCCCTTCTGTGATTCTGTGAAAGAAATGATTGTCTGCAGGCTCGCTTGCTGAGCTCTGCAGTTACATGGTTGAAGTTACTGTATACTACACAATAGATGCCTGTAAACTTCAGAACAAACCTTTGTTCTTTCTGTCAGCAGCTTGTTTTAGTGCAATTTTAGTGTATTGCACAGCTCTAACATGGAAAATGGTTATACCAAGACAGAATATAGCGTGTTTGCTCTCTTCATACACAATGTAGTTTTTAACTGATTTAGGCAATTATTTTGTTTGCAAGAAAAAAAACATAAACCAGAGTGCAGGCAAGACTGGAGGAGGTTTAAACACTTGTCATTTTCAGCCATCCTGCTGCACCAGGGGTTTCTGCTTCCCCAGCTGGGTTGAATAGTAACACAGTTTGAGTCCTCTCTTTAGCAGGGTTTACACAACCTTCTATTATTGGTTTAAGAAGTATAAAACACTTCTGGGTTTTTCTGAGTGCTTATTAACATACAGATTAACAGCCCTGGTTTCATTCTGGCTCCAGCAAAACTATTTAACAATGACTTTTGATTAACAGTGTTATTATTCTTCAATCACATACATGCAGAAGTTACCCTGTCCAGCTAGGAAAAAACAGTCAGGGTTTGCTTCTAGTGAAATATTCTCACCCTGAGGTGTTTTCATTTCTTTGTAAATTAGTCAGCAGTGAAGACACTGAAGCTCAGATTCAGACACATCAGGAAATGCTCCACACAGCAGAAATTAAGCAGGTAATAATTTCTCTGTTTAGGGTTTACGATTCTTTCACTAGTATCTAAATACAACTGAGTGTATAAAAAACCAGAATGCAAATATTATAAGCACTCATAAGACAAAAGATTGCAAGAGGAATGAATGGAAAACTGTCTTGCAGTAGTATTAATATATTTGGTTACCCTATAATAGCAATGCTTGAGTGTTTGAAAACTGCTTGTTAAATAATGCATCCAATTTCCTCCTCTGTTACAATATATTCTATTCTCCATGACTCTGCTTTCTAAATGGTATTGATTCAAAGAACGAAGGTGATAATTTCTTCAGTAGCAAGATATTCTTTATTGCGGCGCCGGATGCACGGGGGATCCTTCCACCAAGCGTGCATACCCCGAGGGGTTACATGTTCATATTTATACACCCCAAATCATGAATATCCCACAAGCAGATTACCCTCTCCCCGCCTCCCCTCGCCTCGTATGTTAATTAGTCCTTGCCCCCTCTCGCCTCGTATGTTAATTAGTCCTTATCTCCTCAGCGCTTGCGCAGAGGGTCAGATCAGAGCTGGGCAGGGGTCTTCATGGCGTGGGCGGTGGTCGTTTGGAGGAAGGCTGCAAGTCTTCCTCAGGTTGCACTTTTCACCCCTCAGTCGATTTTGCTGAGCTGGCAGTACTGGCATTCTTCCACACCTGCAACACTAGTCCTAACCAGTTTTAATTAATTGGAAAAGAACAAGCACCCAAGCACTGGACAAGACATGATATTCAAGGACCACCTTGATCAGATATACGTTGTGCAGGACAGGTTGTTAAGCCCTTGAGCCTTCGCCAGGAGCAAAGAAGAAAAGAAAACATTCTAAACAAGCCATAATTTACAGCCCTTAGCTAATGGTAAAGCGGAATGCATGATTGTTAACCCCTACAGCCCTTAGCTGATGGTAAAGCGGAATGCTTGACCGTTAACTCCTTATCAGTATTGTTAATATTCTACTCGGCTAAGGCTTTACCTATAAATACTTCATCTTTGTGTTTTTAGTTTTTTTTTTTCTGGGGCAGCTCATCAGATTGAGAAGTGCTGTGCTTTGAGATATGGTCTTTGTTATTTCCATACTAGATCGAGCACTAATTTGCTGTTTGACACATATTATTCATCATGAGGTTTGGCACCAGCGCAAACGCAGTGTCACGCCAAAAAAAATGAGTGCTCTGCAAATGCAGCACAACCAGGAAACAGTGCTCCTGCTAGCGTTGTATTTCATCATGAGGTTGAAACATAAGAAGATGCAATTATGGGGCAACATCTGCAATGCAGAAAAAAAGAAAAAAACCCACGGGCTTCTCGGAGCACTTTCACGAAGGGCAAATAGATTCTTTCTCTAGAATCAAATAGGCTTGCATTTTCATACAAATCTGGCACCGCCTCACTGCAATTAGATACCGCGAAACACGAAACAGGTTGCATTTTCTTTGTTTTTTTCACCTGCAGAGTTAACAGGTATCTCTGCTAGCAGTGGAATCTGAGGCACTGGGCACGTGCACATTTTACTTTTCGGGTAACTTTTTACCGAAAGGTGCTGTCGCAATCCGGAGGACCGCCGCGCGTGGCGGGGCGAGGCGGCGCTGTGGGCTGCTTGCGGGGACCGTCGCTGGAGTTGTTGCGTTGCTTCCGCTTTCCGCTGCCCTTGTTGCTGGCGGGAGGTGACGGGACCAGGAGCAGCGATGTGGCGTTACCTTCAGGTGAGGCTGCCGGGCCGGGCTGGGCAGGGCCGAGGAGAGCGAGCTGCTGCTGGCGGCGCCGTGTCGGCACGACGCGCCGCGGGGGCCGTGGGCGCTGCGCTCGCCGCCGGGGCCGTGGGCGCTCCCCTCCCTCCGCGGCTGCGGCAGCCGCTGCCCGGAGCCGGCGTGGAAAAGCCCGTTGGGGTCCCGCTCCACCTAGTGCCGGGCGTCGGGTGGTGGCGGGGCCGGGAGCAGAGCCGATGGGTGCAGGCTGCGCTCGATCCGGCTCCTAAGGACGGGCGTTTTCGGCTGTGTTTGTTTGCGGTGGGGGAGGTCCCGCTGCTTGCAGCCGGCGTCGTCTGGGTGTAGCGGTGGCAGCGGCGGTGATTTTGCCGGGGGAGGATCGGTGTTACCCGTGTTGCGGCTGCGGCACGCTTAGAGATGCTGCTGGCTCTGAACTGCCGGACCCGGCGTCTCAGCCACGGCAGACCGTGCGCCGTCGGGACAATTAGAGGTCGTTGGTGTTCGTGGCCTGACCTGTACTAACCATCCCCTGTGTAATCCTGCTATGGAAACGGATTCAGTCTTAGGACACGGGAGGGTGTCTTTAAACCCACCGTGTGTGTGGGGTGCCTCCTTCAGCTCCTGTGTTCGCTAGCAAGCGAACTGCAGATGTGACAGAAGAACCTTGTCTGCACAGACGTGCTTGTCTTAAATATTACTGTCAGACGTGGCAAACGGGGCTGAAAACTGAGATCTAAGGGGCAGAGGTTGAGATTTCCCTGCAAAGGATGCTAATTACGAGGGCTATGCTACGGATCCATGAATCTGTAGTAAGTGGCGTTCTTTTTAGGTAACCTTTTAGACTCCTTTACGTAGTCTGTTAAAAGGCTGACCAAACTGCAAACTAGTGGGTTTTGGGGAAGTTTTGTTTGTGTTTCTTAAACGATGTTCCATTTTTTTTCCACCACTTCCACTTTCTACTTTTAAAAGAAGCTCTTTCTACCCACTGTGGGTAAGAGTGAAAAATTTCACCCTTTAAACACTGTTTATCTTCTATTTCAGGGTCTTCGCCAAATTTCCCAGAGGACCATAAGCACTGCTTCACGCAGGCAGTTGGAAAATAAAGTTCCTGAAAAGCAGAAGTTTTTTCAGGTACTGAGTGAGCATCATTAGTAAGTAGAATAATGTTAGTGGAATATCAAGGTTTTAGTAGATCATAATTACGTGGACTTGTTTCTAAAGAACTGGTGAAAGTCCTCTTTACGCCTGAGGTGAGCTCAGTTGTGTGACTACAGTGTTTGAAACTGGCAGTTATTTTCTACAGAGGTTAAAGAGCATTTGTACACACATACTTGACTGGCTGACTGACTCTTTGGGGTTTTTTTTACCCTGTGAAATGATATTTTTCCCAAATTCCTGATGAGTAGTAGGTACCATACAAAGATAAAGGACTCTGAAATGATGAGATGGGGGAGTATGTCCTAGGAACAAATAGAGGAGAACATCAGAGGATGAGAGGATGGAAGTATAGTGAAAAGTTAAATGTACTATCTTAACAGCTGTATCCATGGCTCACAGATGAGCCCAATATTTCTCAATGAGGATGTAGTCATCTTTTATTTCCCAGTTATGAAGATGGTAAAGGTCTTAAGGAATATTACTGAGTCTTTAAATACAAGTTCTGAATTACTGTCATCTTGATTGATAGGGCCACTTAGTAAGAAATAGTTGTTCTTCAAATGCCAAAGCAGTGGATACTCAAGAGCATATATTCCCAACTGTGAGCAGCTGTAACCCAGACCAGTAGCTTCATACTGGGATAAGAGTAGGTTGCCTTCAGGGATGTGAAAGGGAAGAAATGTGTTAGAAGCCCCAGTTTGAATAGTTTTTGTGTCTCATTGCTTCCTTTTCCCCTGAAAGAGGAAGCCCCACACTACCCAAGCAACACAGTGTTCATTGCCAGCCAGGGGGAAGTGCAATGTTAGTGATAGGTGAGGTCAGAGTTTGTTTCTGCTTGTGGAGATGTCTAGGTGTATCTCTGCTTCCTCCTATCCATTTCTCGTGGGGCAGCAAGTGAAGCTGGTCTGGGTTGCAGGTCACCAGCACTGGAGGCTGCCTTGAATTCCAGAGCAATTGCTGATGAGAGTAAAGTTCACGTGGACCTGGAGTTTAGGAGTTTTACTTCAGGTGGAGCAAAGCAATTTCCTGTATGACACCAGGTGACAGTAGAGGCTGCTCCCTTTGTCTCTCCCTGTAGCAGGGACTGACTATGCTGGAGATGGATGGAATGTTTCTAGGGGTGACAGTCCCATCCTGTGCAGCCAAGGGGCAGGAGATGTATGGGATGTTTCTAGGGGTGACAGTCCCATCCTGTGCAGCCAAGGGACCTGGAGATGGATGGGATGTTTCTAGGGATGACAGTCCCATCCTGGGCAGCCAGGGGGACTGGTGACTGCTGTCGGAAGCATTCAAGCGTCTGCTGGGAGCTGCTTGAGAAATTAATACATAAAAATGTGTACATCACTTGCTCTGCTTCCCTAGTGAGTGATCATCTCACGGCAGAGTGAAAGCCTGAAACTCAAAGCATAATCTAAGTAAGGTAAAGTGTCTTTTGGGAGTTGGGAAGATAATTTGGGGAAGTAAACCTTGTTCTGGGTAACTCCAGTTGTAGTAATACAATATTGCAAGAACAGTATTCAAATAGTACCTTTTTTGTCACTTGCTTCCATTAGGAGGATAATGGCATGCCAGTGTATCTTAAAGGTGGACTAATGGATTCTCTACTCTATAAAGTCACCATGGGTCTTACAGTTTTTGGTAAGTCTAGTACTAAAATACTTAAGCTTTGGTACAATTTCCAAAGTGTTTCTCTGGTACAATCTCCAACATGACTGGTGTTTGCTCTGTAAATCAGTTACACAGTTCCTTCAGCCTGTTCTTTAGAACATGCAAAATGTATGTTGGTCGGGGGGGGAAACAACCCATTTGGACATATTATATATTTATTTATGCTTCCTCAAGTTGAGCTTTTCAGATGTATTTCCCCCCACCAACTAATAGTACTATGGGCTGAGTACTCCTGAATTTATATAAGATGGTAAACTAGAACCACTTGGAAAGCTTATTCTGAAAAGGAGTAAAATGTAATTATAGTGTAGACAAACACCAGTTTTCTCACTAGACTGATGGTTTTTAATGCAAGGGGATATTTGATGTGCTGAGTTTTCATGTGTTACAAAAACTAGGAGAATATATCCAAGCAATAGCAGAATATATCCAAGCTTGGTGATACTGTATGTATTCAATATTCAAGTTGCTTCTGATACAGTTTTGTGATAGCTTCTGACTTAAATATGTTGATCTAATGGATTTGCAGTTCAATCACTTAAAGAATGAGTGACTTCGTGAGTGTCTGTGTAGGTTCCACAGACATTCTTCTCCCTTTTTTTTTTTTTTGTCCTGTTTCTTTGTGTATATGCAGTCTGTGGAGAGGTATTGAAGGATTTTTCCCCCTAAAATATGAATTGCCAAAATAGTCGTTGAGATATGGCTATGGAAATGTGTCTGAATTGCAGCTGCTTATTGTCTGTATTTCTTCTGGATCAAACTGGGAAAGGAAAGCTGACATGAAAGGAATTCTGTTCATCATTCTCAAAACGTCTTTTTTTGTTTCTCATAATTCAGGAACTGCCTATGTTGTTTATCAGCTGGCTGTCGCTTCAATGCCCAAGAAGCAGAAATGATTCCAGTTCAAGATGCCTCAGTGACTAGCATCTCTTCGTCCAATTCCATGTGATGGCAGCTTATACTTACTAGAAACAGATGGCTTAATGCCTGGAATCATAATTTAATTGTAACATGTTAACTGCAGTCAATAAAGCAGTTCTACATTAGAGTGATTTTTACTTTCAGCAGAAGTACATTGAGTTGATCAGTATGCAGATCTTTGACTTGTGAGCCTCTTTTCTTTGTGTGTGGTTTTTATATAAGTACTTCAAAGGTGAGTTAAATACCCTCAATCCCTATGAGAAAGTGATGTCTTCATTATAGGAATTTCCTCTTGCTTTAGTGGAGCAAATTAATCTTACAATAAATGATTAAGATTAGATTAAACCTAGGTGGAAATGAATGTTGAAGACTTGACGATTGTGCTGTGCCTTTACTGTCAGCTGCTGGAAGTTGACTGTAATACATCTAGAAAGGAAGAAATCTGATTCCTGATCACCATCCAAAGGTGACAGTTTTTACTATGAAGAGGTGATAACACCATCCTGTGTAGTTTCAGGAGCTTAGAAGTAGTATCAGTTGAACTCAACACCTTCATCTAATAGTTTTGGGTTTTTTTTAATTGGCATTTCTCTGCTACACCTTAACAGAATATCATGTTTCCTGAAAAGAATGAAGATTTCTTAGCATGTGGATATGATTGGCAAGTAATCATCTATCTTACTGCCCATGAAATCAACGTAGCTATGTTAATCACAATGAAAACCTGGTAATCTTCCAACATTGCCTCATGTTTCAGGTGGCTAAAGCCAGCTTGCTCTTGGTCATTAGGGTAAATAAAGCAATCAGTTCTTTAGCATAAAAGAAGAAAAAAGTTTTATTAGAGGATCTCAGTGTGTTCTAGAGCAAATAGTAAATTGTAAGAGGGGCACAGTAAGTGTTAATACAAGGTGTACTAGTGCAGTGCTAGAATTTCTCTGTTGATTGGAAAGGCTTACAGTGACTGTTAATTGGACAGATACTCTGGCAGTTGGCTGTCAGTTTGGTGTAGGCTGGACCCCATTAAGCCAGAAATACTGAAGGTTCTGAAAGCACTGCTTATAAAAGCTTCAAATTCTTATTAATAGTTTTTGTCAGGTTTTAATGCACTTTTGGAAGAATTTGTCTAGTGTGCTCTGTAACTTTGAGAGTACAGGCTGGATTGATGGGCTGAGGCCAGTTGTAGGAGGTTTAACAAAGCCAAGGGCTGTGTCCTGCACTTGGGCCACAACAACCCCATGCAGTGCTACAGTCTTGGGGATGTATGGCTGGAAAGCTGCCCAGAGGAAAAGGATCTGGGGCTGTTAATTGACAGCCAGCTGAACATGAGCCAGCAATGTGCCCAGGTGGCCAAGAAGGCCAATGGCATCCTGGCTTGGATCAGAAATAGTGTGGCCAGCAGGGCCAAGGAAGTGACTTTTTTTCCCCCTGTACTTGGTGCTGGTGAGGCTGCACCTTGAGTACTGTGTTCAGTCCTGGGCCACTCACTACAAGAAAGATGTTGAGGTGTTGGAACATGTCCAGAGGTGGGCAACAAAGCTGGTGAAGGGTCTGAAGAACAAGTCTGATGAGGAGCTGCTGAGGGAGTTCACATTGTGCCCAGGAAAAGTTTAGATTGGACATTAGAACTTTTACACTGAGAGGGTTGTTAAGCATTGACATGGGCTGCCCAGGGAGGTTGGTGGAGTCACCATCCCTAGAGATATTTAACAGATGTATAGATGAGGTGCTGAGAGATGTGGTTTAGTGGTGTCAGTGTTAGGTTAGTGGTTGGATTTGATGTGATTTCTTCCAACTGAAATGATTCAGTGATTCTACCAGTAGGCTAAATGCTTAGGGAGTCTGCCTTCATTCTCTGCAAGTTGTACTCCTCTGTAGTTTGAGAACAGGACTGTCCTGTGTCTGTAGGGCAGGAGCAGATCTTGTTCATACCAGCTTAAGTGGATTAGGTTTCAAACAATTGGAGCATGATTTAGGTTGGGAGGGATCTCTGAAGGTCAGTTGGTCCAATCTGCTTAGAGCAGTGATACTTCAGAGCTACACTGGATTGCTCAGGTCCTTGAACTGGGGAAGTATCTCCAAGGATGGAGATTCGACAGCCTCTGTGCAACCTGCTCCAGAGTTTCACTGTCCTTTCTCTGAAGAATGTCTTTCCTTTTGTGGGATACAGGAGTACAGGTATTTAAAGGATGGGTGTTAGCATTCCTGTAGCACAGCTCTGGAAGAAGCCACAATTGCACTTGATTACTTCCACCTAGACAATGATGAATTGTGCAAACTTCAAGGAGAGTGCAGATATCTTTCAATGTCGTATGATGAGACCTCTCACAGAAAAGGAGGCAAATGCTATAGGCATGGCAGAGTTTTAGGCTGCTGCTGCTGCTCCTTCATGTTAGGTTGTTGGTAGCTGCTGCTTCTAAAGCTCACTAACACCATGGTTGCTGGAAGAGCTGTCAGCTACACTCCTGTGTCGTTGGTACTGGGTCACTGCAAGCTTTCTGACAGCAGTTTGAACAATGTGCCTTAAGCTGGCTTATGTGCCTTAGCAATAACATGGCTGAGGAGCACTCACCTGCTCTGTTGCATCAGCAGATCTGTGTGACAGCTCTGAATGCAACAAATGGCTGATAATGGTTTGATCACAATCCTTTTGGAAGTTGTCTTCTTCCAGTGCCCAAGGTGGTGTTTATCAGCTTACAAATGCATCTGGAGATCCATTATTTTAGGGGGAGAAAAATTTGGTTGTGGTTTAGAATTGGGCAGGGATGTCTGGTAGTAACTCTTGTTACATGTTTAGGACGGAGCCGTATAGCCCAAGTAGCTAGTGTTGTCACTGAAAATGCCTGCTCTCTGAAAACTGCTTGCAGGGAGCATTTTTAAGTCGATGAGTATGAGAATCACTTGTAAGCTATTACCTTGGGTATTGCAATTACTGGGGAAAAACAACTCTAGGGACCAGTGGTAGCCTGGGCATTGCTGGTTGGGTTTTATGTCCCTAATATAAATGCAAGCCTTTGCAGCCTCCCTGTCAAGTTGCTACTTGTGGTTTATTATGTTGAAAGCCTGGCATTGACTCCAACATAGAGCTTCTAAAAAAACCCCAACAAACCATTAAAATAATGCTTTTGTTTTTCTTCCCAAGGAAACAGTGAGTTTTCCAAAATGCAAAAATAAGCACAAAAATCTAACTTCCCACTACAGTAATTTAATTTAAGCCTCCTGCAGTTTAAGTTTGTTTAGAATTTTTCATTGTTACCCTGGAGAACCAGAGTATGCTTGCTGAACTTGAGACAAACTGGAAGGGAAGGGCCAGTGTACCTGGAACTGTAGTAGAACCACCTCGAAAAAGGACAGTGGGAAATAACCTGTGAGGGTAGTCTCTCTGCATATGTGGGTTTGGCCAACTCAAAGAGTAGGAACTGCCTGGATGGATGTCTCAGAAGAAGGTTTGGAAGCGGAGTCCACTAGAAATGCAGTTCCCTGTGTTTTCACCAGGCTCAAGAGCAGCATGATTTTCTTGAACAGTAAGGTGTTAAATTGAGATACTTTATATGTGCTAATCCAAAAGCGCTTCAGCTGACACATGGATCCAGAAACAGCTCAAGCTGTCTCATAATGTCTTTGTGTTAAAACTTTTGTAGAGGACCTCTGAGGGCCAAAAAGACATATGTTCTTTTTTCCACTTTTAACAATATCTGAAACCGCAGCAAAAAATACTTGCAGATGACCATCTTTCATTCTCCACAGCAGCTTCTGCAGAAAATGGGGATATGCAGGACTTGAAGTATGTGAAAATATGCTTACTCCCAAACTAAGATTCATCTAAGAGTTTCTACACAGCCTCCTGGTGTCATCCTCATCAACGTGACCATAACATTATGCATAGACATTCAGTGATGCTTTATGACATAGAAGGGAAAGAGGGAGATTCGGTACTGCTAGTGCTTGTCTCACCTCTTGAGACAGTTTGTTCCAAATAACTGTGAGCGGCTTCTGTTTCTGTACCCCAACAAGGACCTTGTGATTCCATCAGGACCTTTAAGCTACAAATGTTTTCTTCAACTAATTGAGTTATATGTTTCATCTCAACATGAGCACTTACTCTGGATGACTAATGCCCTGGAACCTGACGTTTACAATGGAAAAGCTGACACACACATGCAATCTTATCTATCATAACACTATGCAAGAGGGAATTATATAATTAAAACATATTAATGATCCCTGTCGCTCAGTGGGAAGTTACAAGTCCCAAAGGAGCCAGGCCAACTTTGTTATCAAGGTTTATTCAGTCATCTCTGAGGAGGAGTAGGGCACATTTTGCTAAATATAGTGCAGTGTGCTAATATGTGCCATGTGTGGATCATTGCACTGGGACCACTCAGCTGGAGCACAGTGCACTGGGAGGTTAGTACACCTTTGCCCTTTGGCTGAGATTTTAAACAATCAATGCCTAAACTTAGACTCTTCAATCCATACTGAGACATTTACATAAATAGCCTGATTTTTGAGAAGAGCAATACTAAGAATTGATCTTCTATTAAAATTGTAAAATAGGAAAAAGTCTTAAAACAGCAACAGCAATGAGAAAGGATTTTTCTTTTTCTGGAAATAGTTTTCAAATGTATGGCCAGATTTCTGGTATAAGAAGAGGTTACCTCAGCTTAATTAATTATGAGGTGTAAATGCAGTTTCTGAAAGGAAGTCACAAAACTTGAGAGTGGAGCAGGAGAGACATCAACTGTATTGTCTAGGCAGTAAATGCTGCCTATCATGTATTTTATAGAATTGGGCAGGAAACTTTATCACTCTGTTTAGGTCTGAGATCCAAAAGCAGATAGGTAGAGACTGGACATCACTATCATCTAAATGACTTTTGATCAACATCAAGCTTGTCTGCTGGTCCTCAATATACAGGTATATGCTCAGTATACCTGAGCAGACTACAAAGCTTGGCAGCAGCAGAGGACTTGTCTGGCAAAAAATACCAGAGGTGAAAAGTAAAGAGCTCAGTCTAGTGCCTGAACCTGAATGTCTATCACCATCTCAGGCTATATTTAAGACATTTGCTTGGAGCTGGTAACTACAACAGAGGCCTGCAGGAGACTCACACACATGTGTTATAGCAGCTGGGGACCTAGCAGGATGCCTGCAGCACCCAAAACGGCACTGGGGACTCTTCTCTGCCTCTTAAGTGGTCTAATAAAGTTTGAGGTGTGCCAGCCTCTGTAGGTCCTGTGCTGTAGCTGTCAGCTCTGCTGGTCTCAGATGCTGCAAGGCACTCAAATGGCTCTAGAGTCCAGTATGAAATCAGCTGAGCCAAGCCACATGGACAATGGGTGGCCAAAATCTTCAGGCACCTCTGAGCTCATTAACTAGATCTTCATCAGCCATTGCAGAACTTTAGATGCTGAGCTCACATGCAGGCACCTAAATGGATCTTAACCCAGAGACAAATGCCACCTGAGGTGACCATGAAGGACAGGGCAGTGTTGTAAAGCTGCTGATTATGTGGTTTCATTAGAAAATAAGGTCCCAATGGCTTCTTCTATCATAAAGAGAGGGATCTCATCTTGCAGCTGCTGCTGCTCATCCTGGAGAGGAAGATCGTGATTCAGTAAAGCCCAGTGTTGTGCCTTATGCAGCACATCACCTAAATATGTTTCAAAGAGCACTGTGGAGAGGGTAAAGGAGAATCAGATCAGATTTACTATCTGAACATTTACACTCTAGAAAATGTAATAGTAAAGAATGGAAAGAACCTGAGTGGTGCTCCAGAGTGTAATTTTTGCTTAAAAACTATTTGTTTAATAATCCTAAGCAGACTAATTTTTCTAATACTTAAAAAACAATTAAACAAATAAGAGACACTGTAGCTGGTAACAAACACATTCCTCCAGAGAGGAATACATTATACAGAAATCAGGACAATGCCAAAACCAACACGTGTTCAATAAACAGGGGTGGCTAAAAACTAACAGAGTAGCGAGGCCAACTGGAGAGCATCCAAGAGAGTGGAGGAAAGGGCATGTGAGAGGAGACATTTTTAACAGCTTCCTGTGAAGCTTCTCTGCAGACTGTGGAGGTGTTGATACACGAGAGAGAGACTGAGCTCCCAACAGGTGAAAAAGGCTGTCAGCAAGGAGTGAGTAGGAGCTTTCAAAGTAACCTTAAAAAGTAGAAGCAAAACCCAATAGTTTTCTGTTTACACAACAGAGTGCTTCTGATACTGAAGCACAGGGCAACATCTATTTATAAACCAAATAAATCTTGTGTCCTGGTATTTGGAATGGTCAGCATCCAACATATTGGGAAGCAGAAGCCACAACTGGCTGCACCAAGAAATGCTGATTTAAATCTGCATTGTTTTGCTCTGTGTATTTTCCCCTTTAGTCACTAGCCAGTTATGACTTGTGCAAAATAAATACATTTCTGTTTTTAAAGTTAGCTCACATGGAAGTCATAAATGTCCTGACAGATTATACCTATACAGTGTTTTTAATGCCTGAGAGCTAAGCTCTTGCATGACTCTTACATCCACAAAACCTCAAAATGTCCATCAAAACCTGTGAAGGGTGACATGCAGGTAAGAGCCTCACAAGTCTCATGGGCTATCCAGTTTCATGGGCCTGGCATGTTCCCTGTCTATATGCTGGCCCAAGTTTTGCCTCTTGAGCTCTTTCTCTTGGAGAGGAAAGCAATGGTGGTGAATGTCACAACCTGCTAGTCTGGGTATCAAGGCACTGAGAATGGGAAAGTGTGGGGAGCAGGGATGTTGTTGACTGTGGAGTCCATCTCCCCTAAAGTTTAGAAATGGTAAAAAAATTGCATGACTGTCAAGTGCAGACATATTGTAACTGAGAGGATTTTTAGCAAGACTGATGGGATCTGTAACTCTTGTCAGTTACACACAGAAAAGAATCACAGAACGTCCCAATCCTGCTTCTTTGCTCTCAAGCTGAAGGTTTTCAGAGTTATCATACAAAACTAGACTTATGGAATCATCCAAAGATACATGCTTCTCTGGTGTAGGTTTGATTTTTTTTCTCCCTAAGTAATTTTTCCCTTCACCTCAGAGTAGACTTCATCACTCCAAATTATTTCTGACTGCTCTGCTCATAGGCCAACCAACTATGGACAACATGTGACTCACCTAAAACAAGTTACAATCTATTGTCAGCCACTAGGAAACAGCTCCCCAAAGAATGATGTTACTATTAAGTATGGTATGGAGGATTTATCTTTGAAGTCTTTAAATAACTTTAAATAATGAGGGATGAACTAAATGGCCTATCAGGATATTTTCCAGCCTCATTTGTTAGGTTCTTGTGCATTCATATCGGATTTACTTGTTAAGAGTGCTTCAGCTTTTGAATGCCTGTCCTGCTGAACCAACAGGAAGTTTGGGGCTGACATTTACATCCTCTAAACCTTCTTGGAAAGATGCATATTGGGAGAGCACAGCAGCAGTTTGAGAGCTTCCGCTGACCTGGTCTTCAGTCGGGGGACTTGCAGCATCCTTCCATGCTCAATGCCTTTTGTGCCTGTGGGAAAGAGAAAGACAGCATCAGTGATTGCCCTAATAAGGTATTTGATCTTAAAATTCCCTCACTATTATTACTTATTCCACTGTCTGCAGCAACAGCCTCAGGTCACTCCTTATTGAACTTTTGATACCTTTAATGCCTTTGCCATTCAGTTGCAAGCTTATCCTTTCTGTAAGCCTGCCTACCACCTACACACACCTTGCTGTCACAATATGTATTGATATTTTTTGATACAGAAGTACTAAAAATTAGCAAAGTGTTGCTATTTCAGACTTTGTTGCTGGTCAGTGTTGTGTGCTTCTTGGTAGGGAGTAATTACATTGAAATAGTTGAACAGTTACCAAAGGTAGGGGAACCCATGGCTACTAACCTTTCACCATATGTTGATTTACATCAGGTGTTTGGACAACACTGATAATAATGTTCTGCTAGTAGCAGCTAGTGATTTTTAAAAGTGTTCTGACTTTTTAAAGTGTTTCCTCAGTGCATCATCGCTACCTTTCACTGGGGACCCCTCAGCCGTGTGGGGAAGAGGAATGCTTACACCTGCATCTGTGGCTAGTCTTTGTGGCTCGTCCATTGCTGTGATATGTTCAGACAGAGCGTGATACCTGATAAATATACAGGGCCTCAGTGAATTTGTTTTCTTGACCTCTTTAATCAGGCAGGATTTGTACTTACTTCATGGGGAAGTGCTTCCTGAATAGATGAGGATTCTGTTGTTAAATGACAAACCAGGTTCTTTGAAAAGAAAAGCAACTTAATTTTGGAATGTTTTAATATCAAGCAGGTTTGTGCTGTGTATATATGGAAGGGACTACAAGGCTGTTGCATCTGAATTTTTCCAATTTTAGTATTAAAGATCTGGTACTTAAAAAAAATATCACTGCCTACAAATTAACTGGCTTTTGTAAGGCTCCCAAATCGCATTAAAAGGCCAGTTCCTTTCTATTTATACCTCTGCTTTTGAATGGTTTATTTGCTTTTCCAGTCCTACTTATTTGGAGCCACAATAATTTCTTACTTTCAGAGATGGGGAAAAAAAAATCAGTCAAGGAAATTAAAGAAATAAATAGTTGCTAAGGAAAACACACCTGGTGAGGTAGATAATTATTTCATGGCTGTAACACTCTCCAGGGATGCTGCTTCCATAGTTGTTTCACTAAACGAGTAGATTTTAGATAAAATCAGTCCTCTCTAAACACTGCTAATATAAAAAGCCTTTCCTCATTGTAAGAGGTCAGAGCAGCTCTGCTCCCTGAATACCAACTCTGAAATGAAATTGTCCAAATAAATAAACACCAGACTGAGTTCTTCTCATGCCACTGACTGGAAACCTCTCAGAGAAGGCAGGGCCTGAGGAAGCTTTCTGTCTTTCTAGAAGTATTGTGTCTTTCCGTGTTTAATGGATGCATAGATAATATTCTGCAGTATTGGCTTTATGACTGATTTAATAGAAAATGCACTGAAAAAGCTGTCCTTTGTGTTGTGAGGAACAAATAGGCCTCCTAAACAACTGCATCAAGACAATATTTAACTTAGATACACTGTAGTGACAGATACAGTGAATGACCAGCAAAGCACCTCCCAGGTAGATGTAGGTAAGTCACTGGTAGCAGTACAGTTTTGCCCATGTTAACAGCACTTAATGCTGAATCTATTGCTTAATGCTAAAAACATTGATGGTTTTTGTTTGTATTCTTCCCCTGTGCAAAACATATGCTCAGATACATATGGATAAGGCATTTGCTATATTTGTTGTAAGGCAGATGCAACTGTCAGGAAGCCACAGAGGCCACATCTAGGGCGACAGCCACATGGAAGTGATATTCAAGGTTTGCAGTACTGAAATGCAGAATGTCCTTTTTTTTATTCTGCCCTGGCAATGCAGCCTGAGGAAACAAACAAAGATGCCAGAAACAGAAAGTAGCTTGAATTACTCTAGACTCAAAACCGGTTCAAAAGGTCTAAGAAATTCCTGGTTGCCTGCAATATCACATATCTACAACATAAATGGACAAAACTGTTAAAAGCATGAAGGTGAATTATCAAATCTTGACTTCTGTGTTTAAATTTCCCACTGCTTCAATTTATTCAGCTTGGATAGCAAAGAAAATCACAGAGCTGGAGTGCATGGTCCTAATGTGTTTAACACTTGTCTAAGAAACAAGCAGACATGAGAGTGTTAGTAAATGTTTATGCATTTCAGAAATGCCTTCTGCATCACATATTTTATGCGCTCAGGCTATAAGTGTACATAGCAACAGAGCTGATAAAAAACAACTCCTTTATGATGTATGGAAGCATGCACTCTAAAATGCAATTTGTTGGTATATTTTACATGTTAGGTTAGGTGGTTAGGATGGGTAGGACAAAGAGTTAAAGAACAAAATCCTCCTGCCCTTGGAGTCCATGAATTATTTGCCCCTGCAAGCTCTGAGTCTTATTTCAGGTCAAGAAATTAAGGAAAACTGGTCAGCTGAGAGGAATGGGAGGCAGTTCCCTCAGCAGCACCTGGGGCTATGAGGAGAAAGCTGTGAGATTCTTACACCCCTGAAAGACCCATTGGTTTCAAAGTCTCTGCTCACCAAGATTATTTTAATGATTTTAACATAAATTCTCAATTATCCCATGAGGAAAAAAAAAAAAAAAAGAAATCCACACTGCATTGTAAAAAAAATGCAGTTGCAGTGCACAAGTAATAAAACCAACTCATTTGCATTCATTCACTTCCTGGGGAAGGATATTTCATCCCTGATGTTCATTCCTCTGAAACTGTTGTTCACAGCACATTGATACCAGTGTTCTTGGTGTGTTCCTTCAGGAAATTGAATTTAGTTTAAAAAGTAGTATTCCTTAGAAATACTGTTTACTACACACCAGATCTGGACAGGAAGAAATTAAATCCCTCCATTTTGCCAAAATCCCAAAAGAGAAAATCCAACTCAGCAGCTGGGCAAAGGGGTTAATAGGTCAAGAGTATTGGAAAGTTTATCAGCAGAGGAGATGTTGCTTTTGGGAGACTCATTTTATCAATACCAGACAGCCGAAGCTGTGGCGTGTACCTAAGAGCCGCTGACTCACTTCCAAAGTGTCTGGAAATGCCAGCGCACGTCTTCTGCTTATCACTTTCTTGTCAGTGCTGGGGTTTTCCTGCAGATACCTGGCTTATTAATTGAAGACAACCTCTTTCAGCTCAGGAGAGAGAAGTCCTTCCGTCGACCTGCTCAAGGTCTCCCAATCCTGCGGGAAAGCGCCCAGCGGTAAATACCATCCCCCGGTAAATATTAATCTCCATTATCAAGCACTTTCCCCGTGGGCTGGAACTCGTCCCGATCGCTCCGCAGTTCGCGTCCGGGCACAAAGTTGACACGGGGCCAAAAGGCTCCCCACCGAAGCCTCACCGACCTCTCCGAGCCGGGGGTCCTCAAGCCCCGTACCCCGTTCGCCTTCCCCCAGCCTTCCTTCCCGCTCCCGTTGGCCGTCTCGCCCCTCCCGGCTGGCAGCTGCTTTCCGCGGCGGCGCCGCCGCACCCGTGGCGGACGGAAGGGCTGCCGGGCCGCCGCCGCCGCCGGGGGGCGCCCCCGCACCGCGAATGGCCCCGGCGCGAAGGGGGCGATGCGGGAGCGGGCGCCTGGCGGGGTACGGTGGGGGGAACTGGGGTGNGCGAGAGGCGGGGTGCGATGGGGGAACTGGGGTGCGAGCGAGAGGCGGGGTGTGATGGGGGAACTGGGGTGCGAGCGAGAGGCGGGGTGCGATGGGGGAACTGGGGTGCGAGCGAGAGGCGGGGTGTGATGGGGGAACTGGGGTGCGAGCGAGAGGCGGGGTGCGATGGGGGAACTGGGGTGCGAGCGAGAGGCGGGGTGCAGGCTGGGGTGCGAGGCTGGGGTGCCTGGCCGCCCGCGGCTCTGCGCGCGCCCTGCTCGCCCCCTCGCATCTCGCCCGGCTCTTCCCCGCGTCCCGACTTTGCGGACCCGCTCCGCGGTGAACATCCAGTGTTGTAGCCCGAAAGGGGTCCTTGGGGCTGGCGTGCAGCCCCTTGAAGCACTGCCTGGCCCCAGCTGGGCGACTCGCCTCCCCTGGGCAGGGAAGGGCCGGTGCGTGCCGCCGTGTCACCGTCTGTCCCGGTGCGGGTGCCACGGGCAGGCTCCCGGGCGCAAGCGACGGCGAGATACCCCGGCGGAGCCCCTCGCCCAGCGGGCTGCCCGCGTTGGGAAGGTGCAGTTTCTTTGGCAGGCACACGGTTTGAGAAAGGGGCCACGGGCGCGGGGTTGCCTGCAGGGTATTGAGAACGGGGGCCGCGTCCTCCCCGCTGCAGGCGGCAGCCGTCGGCGCTTCGTGCTGAGGGAAAACACCTATGTGCGAGGGGGAAGGCTCACTCTGTGTCGGCTGCACAGGGTGGCGGCCAGACACACCTGAATTCTGTTCTCCTCGCCCTCAGGGCACCTGGCTGCGGCACCGGGGGTGTCCCGGGATCAGCCCCGGCCGCGGGAGGGCGAGCGGGCTCTGAGCGAGGCGGAGGGGAGGGGGCTGGACGGGAACTGCACCGAACCCCCCCCGGCGCGGGGACACCCTCCGCGCCGCCGTCCCTCGAAGCCGTGCCCGGGAACTCAGTTTTTCCACTCCCCTCCCGTGTTCCCCCCCCGTCTGGGAAGCCGAGGGGAGGGAGGGGGCGGCGGGCCGGGCCCCTGCCCCCGGGCGCGCTGCCGCGGCGGCCGCCCGCCTCATGCCGCAGGAATGCGCGGAGGTATGCGCCAGTTTCCAGAAGTGGATCCCCTTCCTTGCTGGAGCGGAGCAGCGCATATATCACCCGGTGGCAGCAGTCCACCTTCCCTGCAGTTTCGTAACCGCTTACGAGGGTAAATTGAGAGTTGGGAACAGCCCTCTATTAAGTAGCAGATTGAGAAGAGGCTCTTCCCACTTGGAGAAGGCAAGTCTTCCCAGGCGGACCCCTCGCATCGGGAGCTACAGTAATCGAGGCGCCTCCTCTGCGCTCAGCTATTGCCGCTGCTTCTCCTCCTTCGCCGCCGCTGTTACTTGCTGCTCCTTCCACAAGGTGCCCCCGGAGCTTCATCCTTTCTCCTCCTCCCTTTATCCAGGTCCGACGGCTGCTGTTGCTGCTGCAGGCACCGCCAGAGGAGCTGCCTCATCACCGACCCCGGGCACCCTGCAGCCGCCCCTGAAGGTCTGTGCCCGCGCAGGAGCGGGGAATCCCCAGGACCCCCGTGGCCTGTCCGCACGCACCGCGCGCAGCCCCTTCCGACGCGCTTTCGGCTGAGGTCAGCAGCGCTGGGCTGCAGGCTGCGGCGAGGAAGAGGGAGCGTGTGCGTGTCTCCTTGTCCCCGTGTGTGCGTGTCCCCGTGCGTGCGTGCGGGGCACGCCGGAGCCGGCTGACAGGCGTGAGCCCGTCGGGGCGGCGGAGAGGCGCGGGGCAGAGTGGCCCGAGGCGCTGCGCGCTGCCAGCCCCCAGGGGAGCGCGGCGGCTGCTGGCGGCTGCTGGCGGCGGGACGGGCCCGGGGAGCCGGCGGCGGCGTCCCGGGCGCGGGGGTTCCCTATGGCCGGAGGCTCCTGGCTCAGCGCGGTGCCGGTGCTGCCCGGCGCGCCCTCGGGCGGGCTGTCCCCCCCCCCCCAGCAGGGGCTCTCGCTTCACTCCGGAGAGTCTGCAGCTGCCAGTGATGCGTTCTCCTCTTTCCAGGTTTTTTATCCCTTTGATAGATAGTGAGAGTTCCCCTCCCCCCCCCCCCACTTTTTTTCCACCTTTAGTGGTTTTTTTTTTGTTTGTTTTGCTTTGTTTGCTTGTTTGTTTTTTCTTGAAAGTAGTAAATGTCATGCACTGCGTGGTATGAAAATGCTCTGACTAAGCTTTTGTGGGTTGAATTAGTGTGAGGGTGGATAGGCACCGTTGTAAGCCCGTTTTATTTAAAGTGATCTCTAAAGATCAATGAGAAAACGTTTGGTCCACCCACAAAGTCTGCTTGTGTCCCTGCTGAGGCAGAGAGAGGACGTTTTCATCCAACACCTCCAAGCTTTCACACAGTTAAGTTGGCGAGAAGGAAACAAAGTGTTTCTAGGTGGGCAAATTAATGCTTTGGCTGAGACGTTTTATTTTATCAAAGAAAAATGTGTACCAGGATTGGCAGACCTGCAGTGGTAGTGAACTTGTGCCTTTGTGCACAAGCGAACATGTCTTTGTGCGATGATTAATTTGTGTTGCTCTTCAAAAAGATCAAAAGATGGCACTCCAAGCCCACACAACATTTCTGGGACAAAAGTCCAGTTACTTGAAGTTTAGACGATCCTTAAACCTGCTGCAGAAGGCACTAGATGTGCTCAGGGACAGCAGTTTTCCACACAGAACAGACACGGTTTTGGAGCTTTCAGGATGATTTAATGCTAACCTTGGTCTTTCCTGTGTTAGCATCAGGCAGTCGTGGTTAATATTGCTCTTCTGCTTACCCGCTGGAGGTACCATTGGACTGAACCCATTGCTTAGATTTTCTTTGAGCTCTTGGTATTTTTATGTGCAATAAAGGCATTTGGCTAAGGCAACTGTACACAGCTGCCCGGCAGAAGCCTGTTAAGTTCAGTGGCAGTAGCAGGGATATTCCTGGATCTCCATAGCGTCTACCGACTAAATGTGGCTTGCTGGTTAGTTCTCTAGGTGGCAGAAGAAGGCTATTTCTCCCTTCAGATGTTTTTGTGGGATAATGGTTTATGGATTTTTCTTTTGTTTTGCTCTTGGCACCTTCCAGATAATATCTGTTGCCTAATTGCTTTTGGAATTCTCTTTCCTCCTAATTGTGATATCTGATGCATTTATGACTTTATTCAAACAAATTACCCCTCCTCTACTTCCCGAGATAAAAACCCCCAAACTTTGGAAACACTTACATGCATGTGTGATGAGGACTATTGATTTTAGCCTTTCCCTAGACAAGGAAATATTTTGAAAGTTTTGCTGGAGTACTTGGTGGTAATTGAATGTTACCTAGAGCATATAGTTCTGAAAGTAAATATTCTTGCAATTAGGAACCATTAACTTGGGTTGTCAGACAACCTGCAGTGACTGTGAGACTCTTTGGGCTGCCTTCTTTTTGTAGTGTATTTTAAATTTCTTTTCTCTCAGGATGTGTAAATGAATTATCAGATGTTGAAACATCATGGCTAAACAGACGTGTCAGTTTTCAACTGTGTGTTTCACACACTTCTGTGTAATCTATTTCAGACCTTCAAGAAATGAAGAATAGCACATTCATAGGCAGAACCACCTCGAAAAAAAAAAGTTTTATTGCAGTTTCCAAACTGTCTTGAGACCACTAAAACATAGCTAACTAAGTGCTTCAACAGTTATGAAAAAGGAGCCGAGAAAAATCCCCAGCTGAAAGAGACATTTAGTTGATCCAAGGCAGGAATGACCTCTGAATTAGCTATCATCACACTCAGCGATGAAGTCATGGAGCTCCCTCTTGGCTCCTGCCCATGCGGAGGCACGGATCTTCACCGCACTTCCCTCATCAAATTAACCCCAACTAGGTTAAAGCCACTTGTACTTACTGTGATTGGAAAGGATTCGGCAACAAAAGGCATATTATTGTGAGAGGAGACTCTCCAGTTAGTCATGCAGATCTGTCATCATCTTGGATGGCTTTCAAGTCTAGACGTTTCAACCTGGTCCCATGGGTGGGGGCTGGGGATAAGGGAACAAAGTGAAGTCTACGGTTTGTCTTTTTTGTGTTTCATGAATACACCCACGCAATCCTCTAATCCACGCGTATCATTTCCTTCTTTCTTCCCCCCCCCCCCACCCCCCATCACTGCAGATTCATTCATGTTGTTGTGATCTGAAAGGGCAGAAATGAAGACAGCGCTGTGCTCGGCAGTCGCTGCTCTGTGTGCAGCCACCCTCCTCTCCTCCATCGAGGCTGAAGGTAACCTTCCCCTCCCTGTCCTCTTGCCCCCAGTACCCCTCTGACCAGCAAACCTCCCAACCAGCCTTGAGCTACCGGCTCTCTCCCTCTCCATTTTTGAATGTAACTACTTTTCATTCTCTTTCTCTCCTTCAGAGAAATGCCTCTCCTTCCTTGCCCAGCTCCTTCTGTGCTCTGTTTCTCCTGGCTAGTCAGCCAGACCGTAGCTCCCTCTCTCTGTCTCTCTGGTGTGCTGTCCACACCGCCTCACAGCCAGGAGGTGGGCTGGCTGGCATGGCCAGCCGTGCACAGTGCCCTGAGGAGCCCACTGCCCGCCCTGCCACAGCAGGCAGCCCGGCATGGCTCCTGCTGACCAACCAAGAATGGCTGGGCTCTGAGCTCTACAGTCTTGTTTAATTATGTTGAGAGAGGAAATGAAAAGTTCACCACCCAACAACATGCAGCTTTGAAATAAAATGCTCCAACAGTCTGTCTCTCTGCGCCTGTGTGTTTTGTCCACCTGGGACCCCTCACCTCTACCCCACCTGCGCACACCGGCCTCCCCTGCTCAGTGGGGCGACCCCCGGCTGAGCCATGGGGTGGCCAGACCCTCCCTTGGGAATCCTTCAGCCTCTGGTGGGTTTGACCTGGGGGACAGCCTCTGGGAGATGCTGCTGTCACTATAACATATGTCTTGCGCACTGCTGAAGGGTGGCTGGGCTCGGGCCAGGCCTTGCTGTGGTGGCTGGGGCCCCAAGGTTCTGGCATGCATGCGGTGCCGTCATTTCTGAGAGACATTTCTTCTTCCTCTCCTCCTTGCAGGACTCAGTCTGTCTAGAGGTTGAGGTTCCTATTAGCCTGTGGCAGTATCTTTCTTCCAACTGCAGGAACTGATGGGTCTCTCCCTGGAGAGACCCATCACAGCCACCACACTCGCCATAGTGACTCGAAATGGTCTGTCCCTGGCCCATTTGCTTTGTAGGCAGATTAACAGCATGTGTGGGGACAATCTCCCCTGTTGCCGTATGTGTGATTTTGGTTGTAGAAACAATATTTCTACCAGCTGTGTCTGCCAGCGGAAACAGAGATGCTGAGCGTCCTACACTGAAATGACTTGATCTGAACTGTGAACTGGCTGTGAACTCTCCCTGATTTACTGGAAAAAAAACAGAAGCCAGCATCTGATAATTATTTTTTTTCCTTCCTTCTCATTCTGTATTGAAGTGAAACAAATTCTCTGACCATGACATGGTGCAGGTTCCTGTGTTTGGACCTGGTCACCTTGGCTGATGGCCTCTGTGGCATTTGCTTCCCCAGAAGTGGTGCTAGCTTGGGGCACACAGATGTAAAATACACTGGCTTTCTGGAAAAAAAGATGACATTTCTGCCAGTAGTAAAACATCTGGTCACCCTAGGAGAGAATCAGCCTTCTGCCTCCCTCTTGTGCGGCGTTGTTGTTGGCTGGGGAACGAAAAAAGGTCATTTGAAGTCATTTCAGAGTTGCATTTGAAATGCTGGACCATTGTGCCAGAGAAAGCATACAGTTTTGATGGAGGAAGGGTGTGGATGTGTTTGTGCGTTCTTCTCCATCTTAGGAGGGAGTTCAGTTAGAGCTGGAGTAATGTTGCTCTTGTCCTGTGACACTAATTACATGTATAGAGTAGGTTATTTCAAAATGTAAGTGAAGGTGTTTTATTGAGATAAACCAGTCCTAGCTTGAATACTCTTAATGAAAACTACACAAATGTATTTGGAGAAGTTATTTTATAGCAGCGAAACCAGATGTGTTGCTGAACTGGCCAGCTTGTTTAGATCTCATGTTGAGAGATGCAATGTTGTTAAGCAGAAAAGAGGACAAAGCCTGATCTTGTGAGTTGTAGAGTGCTCCTGGACAGGACTTACTTCACTTTGCATTCAGAAATGTGTATTAAATAACATACCCAGCTCACAGTGACCAGGTTTCTATGAGAAGCTTTTGTCTCCAGAGTTTTGAAGTAAGAGCAGATGAGTATCTTGAGTAGGAAGTGCAGTGAAAAATATTGGTGCTGAAAATGGAAGTTCAAAACTAGGAGTACCTTAAGTAGGAACTGCTTTCGTAGAGCTTTTTGCATTGGGTTTTTGTTTGCACTGTACTTATCATACTTCTGCACTTTTTCAATTTTGTGCTTCAGTTTTGTATCATGTTGTAAATTGCACTTTAGATATTACTTACTTTAGTTTTGGTATCATTACAACTTAAATCCTGTCTGCTGAACTGACTTTCTTCTGTGGATATTTGTTCCATAGTCTATTTTTCCTACTTTCAGATCACATTGTGGCAAAGCTTTTGCCCCACCAGTCACTCTCCTCTCTCTTTCTCTCTCTTTTTGTTCCCTTGGCTTTCCCTGTGGTGTTCACAAGAGATAAAGTTTAAATTTCTTTCCCTGAGGTGTGGGTAGACACTTGGTGGGATGAGAAAGCCAGAGGAGGGTAAGAGAGAGGGCCATTTGATGTGGTAGATTGTTGATATGGGGTGGGAAGATGAAGTGAAAGCAGAGGGAAGGAAAAGCTTAGTTCTGTTTTTCTGCCTTCATTCAGCTTTCATTTTTCAGTCTCCCCTGGGAGTAGATCTGGTGTTTATCTGATACTGCTGTTCATAGATTCCTAAATCTTCCAGGATGAAATTGGTTCTTCATCATCCTCCCAGCTGCTCTGCAAGTCCTTTGTGAGAGCCGTGCTCTGTTGCCGTTGGCAAGACAGTGAGCTGCAGTGCTGGTGCTAGAACTTTTCTACAGAGATACAGCAATGCAGAGGAGGACTGCTGTAGCAGTTGAGGGGGTAAAACCAACATATAGTCTAAATGCATTCGTGGCATTTTACTGGGGAAGTTGTTTATTTACCCTGAACAAAGAAGCAAATCTGTTTTCGTGCTTAGTGGTTTTGCTCTTTTCTTTTTCTTGTTTTATTTTGCAATCCTTCTGATGTGTCTCAGCTGAAACTTCTTGTGTATGATGCTATATTTTATGCTTTGATTCTTCCTTTTTTTTTTTTTTTTTTTTTTTTGTCCAGGGCATTCCCTATGAGTGTTGTGTCAAAATTCCTTTCTGTCACACTGCATTTTCCATCTGTAATGACAAAAAAGCCAGGGAGAAATCTATGTCCATTCACTAAATAAGATTTTTTTTTCCTGTTATTTTAGTCATAATTAAGCCAACTAGATTAGTATGTGACTAACCTGTTAGTTATAACCTCAAGGTAATGCTATGATGGTGTCATGACTTGTGTTGTCTTTCCCAATACAGAGGGATTTTCAAAGGCACAGGAAAGGAATAAGGAAGTCATTGGTTGTGTGTGACCTCACTGAGCTTGTGAAGGTACTGACTTTTCAGTGTTTCAAGAGCCGGTTCAGCCCTAGAAAAGTGGTTTCTAGGCTGGAGGTAGGGAAGGCATCACTGAGGCAAGCGTGGGATCTTTGTGTGGTGCAGAAAAAAAATGTTTGTCAGGTGAAAAATCTGTCTCTAGAACACACAATACAGTGAGTGACAAATAATTGCAGCAGAACAGTTAAGAAGGATTAGAGAGTTTCTTACGTATTAAAGCTTGTGTTGAGTAAATTAATTGTCATTGACTGAATGGTTTAGAGATGATCTGGGATAGCTGTAGCTTTTGAAGTTACCACCTACTCAGCTTTGGAACTGGTTGGAGGGACCATTATTTTATTACCTTTTGGTTTCTGGTTTCTTTTTTTTGAGAAACTAGCTGATGATTTCCAAGTATCTAAAGAGAGAACCAAGTTCCTAAAATAATCAGAGAGACTGACGCATGAAATTGAAGTTTGTATATATATGAAGGTGACTGCAACTTCTTCCTACTGCTAAATAGAAGCAAAGTGTAGTGTGTGTATGCATATACAAATACACATAGATATATATGCACAAATTTAGTAAATGTTCATGCATGCAGTGTGTATGTATATGCAATTGTGTTTAGTTACATGTTTATATCTGTAGGTATATATATTTTTTTTTCTTTTTCAAAATACACTTATCTTGTATTTTGAAGAAATTTCACATACATGTATAAAATAAAACCCCACAGGTGGCAATGTTTCTATGTTGTGATCGGCAATGAATATCTAACAAGGCCGAGAAGCTGCTCTTGACTATGTTTACTATGTTGCTCAGCTGTAGTTCGTTCATCTTCTGATTACACTGTGCTTCTGTCTTGTTAAGATATCATTGGGATCCTTTATCAGTCATGTTGTGTGATCTGTAAAAAGGTGGAGATTTGTATGCTAGGTTTGTATTATCTGTTGAGTAATATAAGCTAGCATGAGACATACATGAGAGACACACCTTGCTCTATATTTTTTGTTTCAGAAAAATATACCATTTTCATACATGTATGTGACACAATGAGTAGCAGTGAGTTACTACTTCTGATTCTTTTTTCTTTTCTTTTGTGGTGCATGAGACAGCATATCCAGTTGAGGAAATTATCATGTCATAGTTTGAAGAGTGGTGGGAGTTAGTGCTGTGTAAACATTACTGTCATACAGTAAGTTATTTTTTTACTGGGCTAGAAACCTGTAGGAAAGTCATGGATTTCTATACATCAACAGTGGAATCACTGTATTAAGGCAATACCATCACATATTAAAATCACGATCCTGTACCTTGACAAGTCAGTGAGAGGTTCGGCAGGGATTTTGATGGGCAAAGGATCAGACTGATCAGCAGTGTCACTATACTGTAAGTGTAGGGTGCAACTTCACTTGTGCAAATAGCCTGACATCAAGACTGCTTGCTTTAGTAAAGCTGTGCTCACATGTTAGCCTTTGTAGAGTGGAGTTTTAAGGTTTGTCCCTGTAGTAGGACAAACTCCCAGCATAACCAGGGGCATTTTGTTCCTGGAAGTCTGCTCTGATTCCATGTTGCAAGTGTATTATTTTTGCACTGGTGAATTCCCTTCTGGAAGAAGAATGCTAATAAGGTAGAGTAATAATTGCCCTGTTTGATTATTTCAGTAAGGTTTTTATAGTCTGAACATCTTGCTCTACTTCAGATCAACTTACTGCTCTCAGTCATATGACCATGGTTTGGTCTTCATCCTGTAGTGGTTTCACATGAGTGAAATCTGACCCACGTGAAGGTCCATGGATGTTTTGGAGGTAGAGTATCAAAAGCTCACAGGCCATCTGGAAGACATTTTGATGTCATTGGATACATTGGATCCAAACTAGCTTTTTTTTTTTTTTTTCCTTCACTCAAGCAAGGTTCCTTTTTGGATTTCAATGGGACAAGTATTCAGTGCTTGAGTTTGATAAGCCAGGCACAGGTTGGTGATGAATGGATTTAAGGTGCAGCAATGAAGACTGAGGTGAGGTGTCGGGAATAACTTTACAATGATAGAGGAAGTGAGGCATTTGAGTGATTTCTGTGGGAAGCTGGTAGTCTTGCCAGCAGTGGATGTCTTTAAGAATGATCAGAGCAAACAGGAATGACATGGAGTGGCTTATCATGTCTTGGCCCTGGGATGGACGAGGGGACTTTCTGAGTTCCCCTGCAACACCATTGTTCTAAAAGGCTGTGAACACCTGGATGAACGGATGCATCACTTGTGTATCGATGTACTACTCCCATTACTTACCAAGAGCCATACCTGAATTTTCATAAACTGGATTAAAGTCCTTTAAAATGTTAAAGACTTTTCCTCACAGTCAGTTTTTTCAGTTTATCTGGAATCCGGTCATTTGGATATCAGCAAGTTGGGCTGCTGCTGTCCTTCAGCAGTTAAAGCCTAAAGTCTCTACTGCAACATGCCAATTTACTTGCAAGGTTGGTGGTGCTATTTTTTCCATGTACTGAATTTTTTTTAAAAGCATGCTCAGGTCAGTTGTCTCTGCCTTTGCATTAAATTTGTCCTGAGCCATTGCTACTGAAACAATATTTTATAATGATATTCTTATCACCTAAATGTATTTTACTATTAACACGTGTTGCATGATTTTGATACTAAGTAACTCCCCTGCTGTCTCTAGCATTGTGATACTCATAAACCAGATGATGAATAAAATATGCATGCAGGTTAATGGTCTAATCTCACTGCCTGTGTATGGACAATAGGAAAAATAACATTCACTCCAGTACTAGTGTATCTGTTGTATCAGTATTGCAAAGCCATATTATCCTATGGTTGGAAATGACAGTAAATTAAAAGGAAAAAAAAAGCCTACACAATTGGGTTTTTTAGCTCAATATTACTTACTGCAATTGGACAGTGTCTTTCCATAAATATACACTCTATCACTTGTTTCTTTATCTACTCTAAATTATGTTCAAAACTGAAGAAAGATCTGACAGATGATGGAGATCTTCTATGAAACAGAGAAGATCAGTCTCTTAAAAATGCCTGCAAAACCATCTCATGAGTAGTTAAGGAAAGTATGGCTGGATCTAATCTTACTTTGTCGACCTATTTAAACAATAATATATAATACACCTACCATGCACTGACAGTGAGTCAGTAAAATACTGCATGAATAAGCATGATAATTTTACAAAGAGAATATCATTATAAAGTATTTATGAAACGTCTTTGTGTAATGAACCTTGTACATGGAGGCTTTTGTCCATCGTGGAAAGCTAAAAAAATAATAATCAACATTTCATCTACATATGCATGATGCTGCAAAATAGCCTATGTAAACTATTTCTTTCTGTACTGTTCAGTTAATTCTTTCATCAGCTCCTACAAGTTTTATTTGCAGTCATTTGTTCAGATCACTGGTGCCTTCTTTGCTGTTTTCTATAAATTCTGTAAAATAAATGTCCATAAATATACTTTGATGTTGTCTTTTCATAATTAACCATTGTGTTGTTTGGAACCATACTGGCATTTTATGTTAAAATGCCATTACTAGTATGGGTACACCTGCTGCAAAGGGAACATGAAAACACTAGTTTACACCTTTGGAATTGTACTGCAATATGGTGTAAACAGGTAGAATCTTATTTTTGTCACTTTCCCCATCAGCTCAAATATTTCAGCAAATTGCAACCATTACTAACCCCATTTATTACCCTCTTAGCTCCTGAATCCTTTGCAGCCATATGTGAAGCATGTCACTTCAGTGGCTTCTAGGAACAAAAGGGTGGAGCTCTCCAGATTTTAAAATAAAATGATACATCAGTATATCATTATTACTGATATACATTTTACATGTATATTCATATCTAGACCCTCATAGAAATTGTTTTACCAAACATTAACTGCCCAGTATTTTTCTGTATTCTTGAAACCATTTTTTTTCTCTGCCAAGTTTCTAGATTCAGTGAAATCAATGAGAAATATGACTATGCAGAGACTATACTAAAAAGCTGATCAAGTCTTTGATGTCTCATTAAGAAGAGTACTGTGTTTGCAATGTCCTAAATGGTCTCATGATATTGTAAGCAGGTTGTGATTTGGCATGCTTGTACGGATTGCACCCAGCATGTAAAAAAATTTCCTTTAATTGTTATGTGAAATGTTTGCATTATGTGGTGATTATCTGTGAACTCGTACATGTATCCAAATGTGTTTTCTATTGTGCTTGATTTTGCTGGCCATTCTTGAATGTCTTGGCAACTCAAGAAACATATGTTCTGTTCTGTCCTCTGTAATGCGTTTACTCTTTGATGTTTTGTCATATTTTGTGAGCCTTTATTTTACTCTTTTTTCCAACAATATATCTTTATATTCGTTGGAAACAAATTTATGCAAAGACAATTTTAGTAAGCTTTGCTCAACATTATTTTATTTCTTTGTTTTCCAAAGCTTGTTCAAACTTTTAAACACCCACCTGCTATAAATCTTTTGCAGTTAATCCACCATCAGACTTGAATTTTACAATTATAGATGAACATAATGTTCAAATGTCATGGAAAAGGCCACCAGATGAAATAATGGGTTATAGGATAACTGTGGTTCCAACAAATGGTAAGTCCTGTAAAATGTTATTGTCATTACATTGTTTTTTAAAACTTGGCTTTATTTTTATTGCCCAATTTAGATACGAGTGTAGCTATTAACGTCTTTCTAAAGTTTGTGATCAAGACTAGGTAGCAGCAAAGGGTTTACAGGAAGGAGCAGTGATTGTTCCAAGTTAGAAGCTTTTTATCATAGCATTTGCCCTTGGCAACTGGAAGTAATGAGTTTTGAATGCTCTTCCCTTACAAGAAGCAAAACGAAAGTGGAATCATCACTCTGCTACTCTTCTATGCTTTTACCTTAGAGAATTGTATTTACTTTATTCAAGTACTTCTCCCACGGGAAATATTATGTGTGTCAGGTAAAGATGCAGTGATGTAATATAACTTCCTGGTAATGGCTGTGTAAGACAGCCATTATTCTACTTCACTTTGAGAAATAATCATTGGTAATGAGTAATAACACCATAAAAGTGATAATGAATCTGAACTGGACCATAGTTTGTTGGATGATATTACATTTTGTATGTGCATTTTAAGTTTCAATTTTCCTAGGCTTTATGAAACACTGAAGCAACTTTGTTCACTGTTGAAAGAGGTTAATTTCAAGTTTCAAAATTCGTACTTTAGGAAAAGACAAGGTGTATAATTTTGGATAGATTTTTCTCTGTTGCTTTTTATTTTTAATGAACAACTTGTCATTGATATGGGATTTAAAGGCTGCATTAACTGTTCTATATATTTATTGCAGATGGGCCTACTAAAGAATTTACACTTTCACCTAGCACTACCCAAACGGTCTTATCAGATCTTATACCTGATATAGAGTATGTTGTGTCAATAGCTTCATATGACGAAAGGGAGGAGAGTGTACCTGTTTTTGGCCAACTGACAAGTAAGTACCTGTTATACAATTAAGAAACCAAGTAAGATAACTGAGTGGTCATTCACAAGACTTGGCTTTGCTCCAGTTCCTCAACAAAATTGCCACATACTTAAGTCCTGATCAGATGTAGTTGTCTGAACAGCCCTTTTCCATTAAGCAGAGATAATTTGCAAGAGATAAGAGGAGACTGATATGAATATATCATGTCTTATAACCCCTACAGAATTCTTTGCAGGAGGCCAGTAGTTCTTTTGAGCTAAACCTATTTCCTATAAACTACATTTGCTGAAGTTGAGAAGACTCTCATTGACCTCAGTAATAAATAAATCTGACCTCCTTCCTGTGTGTAGGGGGAGTGGGAAAATAAGCTGACTACCTTTATCAAACAGTAAAATGTGACACAATATATCTATATGCATGATAAAATACAGAATTTTCAAGTTTATTATTTATATTTAATAATTAAAATACAAAAGACATTTGCTTAAATAAAAACAGTAAGCACAAAAGACTATCTGCTGTGACAAATCTTATGTCTAAGGCTTCACAAACAAATGCAGGAAAATTACTTCTGAAGAATTCCTCTACATATTGCAGAGGAATAATATTGGTATTTCATCCAGGGATGTTGCAATTAATACAAAAGATACAGAATATTCTCAATTATTTGTGTTTTCTGTATTTTGTGTTGTCTTGAGTGTCGTGTTGTCAAACGTGTAAGTACAGGTGATATGTTCATAACTTGCATTAATGTTTTTGTGTTCTGAGGCTTGTCAGATATTTGTCTCTAATTCCCTGCACACTTTTTTTTTTTTAAATGTTTACAAATGTAACCTGATTTCCTTCAATTGTCTCTATGTTGTGCTTTGTGCAGTTCAGACAGGTGGTCCAGGGATACCAGAGGAAAAGAAGGTTGAGGCTCAATTACAAAGTAAGGTGTTTTGTCTTTATGTGACATTTTAGAGAAAGTGAGATCTAGCTGTAAGGCCTCATAAAGTTAATCTGTGTTCCTTTGTTACCTAGCAAATAATTTAAGTTGTAAAACTGTCCAGAGTTAAGAAAGCTTGGGAAGGGATTGGGATGTAAGGTATTTATAGCCAAATAGACAGAATAAGGTACGAAGTAGGTACTAAAACTGATCAACTTGTCATTGCTATTTCATGCAACTAACTCAAGCAAGTCTGTAAGTGTCTTAGTCCTACTAACAAAATACATTGTGCTGTGGTTAAAAGTCATTGTGGAAAAAACTGTGTAACTATTATGGGGAGATAAAAATGCAAAGCAGAAATGGTAGTAAAACGGAGTGTTTCTATAACATCAAACTGTTACCAAAAATGCTGTGAGGTTTCATCTGCTATGACATAACAGATCTTGTGGAATAGTGTGAGACGTGTTGCAATACTGAGTGTCTGGGTGACAGTTCCCTTTTGGTAATGGCAGCTAAAAGGCTTGTATGGGTATTTACTTATGTCAATGATGCTTCCCCAAGTAAGATATTCCAGATAAGAGTATCAGTCTTAAATATCTGTTTTGGCTTTTACCTACTAAATTTCTCTCAGACATTTCTCACTGATTTGTAAAAATGCAATTTCTCATTTGCTAACAGAGGTTTTTTTGTGTGTGCGTGTGTGTTTGTTTGATTTATGTTCCAGGATGCTCCATAAGTGCAATGACAGATTTAGTTTTCCTGGTAGATGGTTCATGGAGTGTAGGGAGAAATAACTTCAGATATATCCTGGACTTCATGGTTGCCCTTGTATCAGCTTTTGACATTGGGGAAGAAAAGACAAGAGTTGGAGTGGTTCAGTACAGTTCAGATACAAGAACAGAGTTCAATTTAAATCAGTACTTCAGAAGAAGTGATCTTATTGATGCAATTAAAAGGATACCCTACAAAGGTGGCAACACAATGACAGGTACAGATTTCCCACATATGTGTTTATTCAGCATTTCATTTTATAATTCAAATTTGCATGAAATCCTGGTTCATTTGAGCCTAATAAAACACATCTTGTGGTGTTGTTTGCAGGTGAGGCTATTGATTACCTGGTTCGAAACACCTTTATTGAGTCTGCTGGAGCAAGAAAAGGCTTTCCTAAGGTTGCAATTGTCATTACGGATGGAAAAGCTCAAGATGAAGTGGAAATTCCTGCCAGAGAGCTTCGCAACATTGGAGTTGAAGTTTTTTCTCTGGGTATGTTGAACTTTTCTAATGACTGAGAATTAACATTCCTAGAGAAGTAAACTAAA
Source organism: Urocolius indicus (assembly GCA_013401255.1). Classification (NCBI taxonomy): domain Eukaryota; kingdom Metazoa; phylum Chordata; class Aves; order Coliiformes; family Coliidae; genus Urocolius; species Urocolius indicus. Next base: position 49,126 of record WBNH01000591.1, read on the forward strand.
TGCTTTACCAAATCTGTTTCAAGAAGTTTGCTGTGATGCTCTTTCCACATGTATGCCTTCAAATGGATCATTTGCGGCCTCCAGAGTGGAACACACTAGCTGTGCTGATAGGAATTTTTTAGCTCCTACATGGAGATTAAGATGACTGACAAACATAGTTTTAACCTTGACCTTATTGAAGATACCACATTATTTTCTCAGGTTGAAAATGGAGTATGTTACCTCATGGAATTAATCATTATTTTGCAGTTTGATTATTGATAATGAACAGATAACATAACTGAAGCTTTACCCCAGGATGTCCTAATAATTTATGAATACATTCACAGGTGTCTGTATTTTATGGTCACTTAACACAGTCCTGTCTGTTGCAACCTCTAGGAATCAAAGCAGCAGATGCGAAGGAACTCAAGCTAATTGCATCTCAACCTTCACTGAGGCATGTGTTCAATGTGGCTAATTTTGATGGAATTGTGGATATACAGAATGAAATTATCTCACAAGTGTGCTCTGGTGTTGATGAACAATTAGGTGAACTGGTTAGCGGAGAAGAAGGTGAGATGCTTTATGTAAACATATTTATTTACTTCAGTTTATTCTGATGACTATTAAAGGGGCTATCCGTACTTCCCTTGCTTAATTTCTGGAGTTTGATCCATTACCTCATTTAGCAAGTGTGGAAAATAGGTCTCAGCTTTGTGCATTTAAATACAGGAGAACAGAACATGTGATGTACTAGATTTGGAATAGCTCTGTTATTCTGTAGTTTCAAGGGCAACACAATGATGTGCAGTTATTAGAGTCTAATACAGACATCACTTCTATGGGAAAATGTACTAAAGGGAAAAAACTTGCTTGGTGAAGTGGCAGAATATGCAGTAGGTTAAGAACCAAGGACGAAAAATGGAGAATGCTGAGAAAACTAGATCACTGCAGCTCTCTGTCCCTGTGAGATTATAAGTAACTAATTATATTTCTACACTCATTGATGTCTCATTTGGATTGTCCTGTGTTTATCCTTAAAAAAAACTGCCTGACTTTTAGTGAATATTGAGACAAGCTGACTAAGTTTAGTCCAGAAATAAAATTGTGGAAGAAAATCTATTTATAATTGTAATCAATATTTTGGATTTTATTTTGACTTCTTTCAGTGGTGGAGCCTCCTTCAAATCTGGTGGCCACTCAGATCTCCTCAAAATCTGTTAGAATCACTTGGGATCCGTCCACGAGCCAAATAACTGGCTATCGGCTGCAGTTCATTCCAATGATAGCTGGTGGAAAACAGCACGTACTGAGTGTGGGTCCTCAGACTACTGCTCTGAATGTTAAAGATCTCTCTCCAGACACAGAATATCAAATTAATGTTTATGCAATGAAAGGATTGACCCCCAGTGAGCCAATAACTATAATGGAGAAAACACAACAAGTAAAAGTTCAAGTGGGTGAGTTAGGAGCTACTATGTTATTTTCACACAGTAGCTTTTTGTTCTTTAAGCCTCTGATGCTTGTTTTAATGTCATCCCAGCTTGACTGAGCATGGTTTATTTTCTTTGTAAGTAACTGGGTGTGATACATGAACTGCAGATGCAATTGTAATGCTGTGGCTATTGGATATCTGTTTATAGTGGTGATTCTTTTTCTTTACAGAATGCTCACGTGGTGTGGATGTAAAAGCTGATGTTGTGTTTTTAGTGGATGGTTCCTACAGCATTGGTATCGCCAATTTTGTTAAAGTAAGAGCCTTTTTGGAAGTGTTAGTTAAAAGCTTTGAGATATCGCCTCGAAAAGTACAGATAAGTCTTGTCCAGTACAGCAGAGATCCCTATATGGAGTTTTCTTTGAACAGATACAACAGAGTGGAAGACATAATTCAGGCTATTAACACCTTCCCCTACAGAGGTGGATCTACCAACACAGGCAAAGCGATGACATATGTGAGGGAGAAAGTATTTGTTACCAGCAAAGGATCAAGACCCAATGTGCCGAGAGTCATGATTCTTATTACTGATGGAAAATCATCAGATGCTTTTAAAGAACCTGCAATAAAACTGAGGGATGCAGATGTAGAAATATTTGCAGTTGGTGTGAAGGACGCAGTGCGTACAGAGTTAGAAGCAATTGCATCACCGCCTGCTGAAACCCATGTTTACACAGTAGAAGATTTTGATGCTTTTCAAAGAATATCATTTGAACTTACACAGTCTGTCTGCCTACGGATTGAGCAGGAACTGGCTGCCATAAGGAAAAAGTGTAAGTAACTGCTATTACTTAGAGAAGTGCAAATAGGTAAATCTGAATCAATGTTTTGTGCTTGTAGTTACCTGAAGAATTCATCTTGATGAAATTGCCATATACAAGTGATCATTTCAGTAACTGTGGATTTGGTTCTTATTTTCAAACATCTTAAGAGCAAGAGGGGAAATTAATGAGGAAATGGAGATGAAAAAATTATTGGAGAAATATCTTTTCCCCTCTCCTCTTAGGTACCTAGAAAGCTATTAAAGCGTGTGTCTATCTGGAATGACCTTAGTGGATGTGCTCTGGTTTTACATTCAGTTTAGTAAAGCAGTTATTTACTGAGGTCATTCTTCTTTATCTGTACAAAATGAGGTAGCTAGTCTAAGCTTGTCTTTTAGATTTTCAAAGGCAATGAAGAAATGCTAACACCCTCAGAGGGTGATTTGCTTAAATTTTAGGGAAAAATGAATGGCCATCTGAAATGGACTTAGACAGGAAAATCTGAGACAGCAGGTGTTAGGTGACAATTCCAATCTACTTGAAATGAAGTACCACTTCACATGCATCCAAATTTGGTGAGCTTGGGTAATGTTTAATGTTTAAAAGATTTTTAAATGACCAACTTTTGGTCAGCTAAAATTGCTCATGATTAGTTGTACCCTCAGTGTCCCTACCTATGTTTACTAGAACACTAACGTTGAATAGCTCCCAGTATTCAAAATCCCACTCTCTTTAAAAATAAGCCTTTTGTTTCAGGATAGCTTTGAGGAACAAACCAGCAAAGCAGCCTTTGTTTTAGAGGGCTCAAGCACTCTTAACATCCCCACTGTTAGGCTGACTAGGCCAACCAAAACAAGCCCAGGATGTCAGGTTTGTGTTTGTGCCTCATGTCAAGTTTCTTGTTTCCCCTTTGACTCCATTCCTGATAAAACACTGGGATTTATTTTGTCCTATTTCTAATTGAGATCTGAAAAAACCCCAAGGATTCTTAGCTTCCCATTGAGGGCATAATGTTATTGCTGCTCATGGGACATATAAAAGAGGGAATACAACTTGATCATCAGATTCTATCTTGTTCTCAGAAGTACATTTTTTAGATGGACTGTTTTCATTTGATCTAGAAGTCATGGAGTTGGTGCTTCTACTCATTGTCGTATGATTTGAAACAGCCTAGATATAATCTTAAGAAAATTAGATAGCTGTAAACCAGTATAGAAATCATCATTGCATGTACAACAAAATGTGTGTTCAGTTAGAAAATAGTACAATTATTGAGGGACATTTTTCATTTACTTTAGGTAATTTGTGTTAAAAATTGTAGTAAGTATGCCTCATCTGTGCATTTTTATTTCCACACAGCTTACATACCTGCAAAGAATATGGTCTTTTCTGATGTAACATCTGACAGTTTCAAAGTGACTTGGTCTCCAGCTGGACCTGAGGTTCTGTCTTATCTCATTAAATATAAAGTGGCAGTTGGTGGAGATGAATTCATTGTTTCAGTACCAGCTTCAAGTACTAGCTCAGTTCTTACCAACTTGCTACCTGAAACTACTTATGCAGTCAGTGTGATTTCTGAGTATGAAGATGGTGATGGCCCTCCCTTGGATGGGGAAGAAACCACCTTAGAAGGTAGGCTTTCCATTATTCTCAGACACAAAAGAATAATCTGTTCAAATAAGAGTTTCCTTTGAGAGAATGAGTGTATGTGGAACAGACAGCTAAGACTGAGAAGATGTACTGGTATGCAGGATGAGAATAATTGTTGTTATCTCTCAATACATTTAGTAAAGGTATAATATTTCAATAATACATCAACACTAAATGGTAAAGAGTAGGTTTTATTTCCTCTGAAAGATGGATGGGTGCTGTTTTTCCTTTCTGTGACCTATTTTTGAATGGTGTGTTGTCGTTAATAAATTCATTGGCACGTATTAATCTTAAAAACACATTTAAGTTGGACTAGATGATCATTGTAGGCCCCTTCAAACTGAACTATTCAGTTTAATAATTATGACTTTGATGCAGGAATAAGTGTTGACTTTAGTACATTTAAAACATGTACCTATGTAATTTGCTGTGTCTACATCTAACTTAGATTAATACAAATTCTGGTTTATGTACAATAGGCTTAAAGGAGGATGATTTTTTGGTCAGCTGTTTCTCATATGAGTCTGATCAAAAAAACCTTACTGATTCAAAACTTCTATTGATGTCAGGGTGAGATTATGTGATCAACAACTGTAAATTTAAGCATGATAGCTGTACTTTTCCTTGTTAGACTTGCCATGATGCATTTCCACAGATTTAAAAGAGGATGCCAGTAGTTGAATACTATTCCAGTAGTTGAATACTCAGTCTAATCTAAATAATGCTTTTTAAAATATTGATCCACTCCTTTTCATTATTCCATGTTGTCATTTGTGACCTTTGGTGTCGTAAATGCATCCAAGGGAGCAAAAGAAGCGGCATGGAAATTTATTGATTGCTCTTTCCTCTTAGGACTGATAGGAATACACACTTATAAAATAGCTTTAGTTTGGAAGATACAGGTTTCACTGCTGGTGTGCATATTTCCGTGACCATACCAGTAGGAATGTTTTGAACACATAAAACTTTCCCTTAGGAAAAGAAAGTCTTGGCTGATAGAATATGTAGTTTGTGAGTGTAAGGGATAGAAGGAACAGCTTTAATAAAAATAAACAGTGTTCCCATGTTGTAACTGATACTGCCTTAAACAATTGTCAGCATCTTGATCTGATGGAGTCTGATGAAATGTCTCAGGACAGAGTTGTTCTGCAATCACATAAATATCGACAACTCTCCATACACATCTAACTAACAGTTTGGGCCAGACAAAACCTTCTTGGCAACTAAATTTAGTTTCAGGTTTTTAAAGAATTCCAATTTGCTTATTGTGTTTCTGATTAATAGTAAACAAGTTCATTTATTTAAAACTGGGATTATTGATTGCTTGACTCTTAGTAGGTTTGTGATTTATCACTGGACAACAGTGCTTTTGGCTAATCATGTTCCAGGTGAATGATACTTTAGATAGTAAACAATAAAAAATAGATATTTTTTAATTTTTTTCTCTAAATGACAGTGCTACATAGTGCTAGGCATCTTGCAGTATAATAGATCTTAGTGTGTGTTGGAAGAGTCAAGTCCTTCTTTGATGTGCCCACTGGGTTCATATGAAACAACCTCAGCTGCCATATCTTCTGTCAAGGAAAAGGCTAGGTTAAGTGATTCACTACAGTTTTTCCTAAATTTTTGGGATAACAAGCTATTTCTTGTCTTTCAGTTTGAAATTAATTCAGAAGCTTTTTCAAATGTTGGATGCAACTCATATTGCAATAAATATATGTGGGACTTAAGCCACAACCAGCATGGCTTTATGAAAGACAAGTCCTGCTGACCAACTTGATTTCTTTCTATGACATGAAGAATGAAGTGAATGAAGGATAGTCCGTAGATGTTATTTATCTCATTTTCAGTAAAAAACCCCCAGTTTCCTACAGCATCCTCTGGGAGAAACTGTCTTCCCATAGCTTGGACAGGTGTGCTCTTCATTGGATGGAATACTGTCTGGGTGGCTGGGTCCAGAGAGTGGTGGGGAACGGAGTTGAATCCAGTTGGTGGCTAGTCACTAGTGGTATTCCCCAGGCCTCAATGTTTGGGACAGTTCTGTTAACATCTTTATCAATGATCTGGATGAGGGGGTTGAGTGCACTCTCAGTGAGTTTGCAGATGACACCAAGTTGGGTGGGTGTGTAGATATACTTGAGGGCAGGAAGGCTCTTTAAAGGGGCCTGGACAGTCTGGAACAATGGGCTGAGGCCAATGGTATGAGATTTTAGAAGTCCAAGTATTGGGCCCAACCCTTGGGTCACAACAACGCCATGCAATGCTACAGGCTTGGGGCACAGTGACTGGAAAGCTGCCCAAAAGGATCTGGGAGTGTTGGTCAACAGCTGCCTGAACATGTGCCAGCAGTGTGCTCAGGTGGCCAAGAAGGCCAATGGTATCCCGGCTTGTAACAGAAGTAGTGTGACTAGCAGGACCAAGGAACTGATTGTACTCTGGTACTTGGTGCTGATGAGGCCACATCTCCAATATCGTGTTCAGATTTGGGCCTCTCAC